>VTPC01090355.1:438706-487921 GCA_011009095.1 Ignelater luminosus
TTTATACCTATTTCCATATTGAACTCTGTCAATTTCAGTCCATTTAACTGCACTTTCCTTTTTACTTTTTCGTATGTGCTCTTGGTTATTTGTATTAACCTATTGTTATGATATGGAGAGTTCTTTTTCTCAGGTCCTTATTTTTCTTCGTGTGGTTCTTAATTTTTTTATTAAAACGCTATTTTCTTGACAATATTAATTAATTTATTTTTTTACTGTCATTACATTTATCAAAAAAAACAAATTTTTTTTATTCTTTCTTTTTTTTATCATTTTCAAATATCACTACATTTTTAATATCATCACATTTACATTTTTAATATCATCACATTTCCCCTCCATATTAATATAAATTTTAAGCGTTTTATACTAAAGCTTAAATTTTAATTAATATTAACTAAAATATACTCAATTGTGAATTCCATTACAATTTGATCTTTGCTTCTTTTATTTGTCTTATGTAATATAATAGATATTGTTTTGTTTCATGATATATATATAATCATTTTTTTTTTGTTTTTTTTAATGGTGTTTTATTTTATGTTTTTATTCTAACCTTAATTATTTGAATTGACGGTCTTGCGCTTTGACATTTGTCGAACGTCATTTTGACATTAGGCAACTGTCATTCATTCATTTTTTTTGACATTAGTTAATTGTCATTTTTGACATTTGTTAATTGTCACTTTGACATTACATTATTTCAACAAAAGAAAAATTTAAAATTTTATAAGTTTAGTTAGCATTATTAGCATTTTATACAAGATTTTTCTTTTATTCGTTTTAGCTCAACATTTGATATTTTTATTCTTTCATATTTCCTTCCCATTTCCTCCTTATTTTCCTCTATTTTCCAACTAGCTTTCATTTATGCTGCATTCATACAAATCATTTTCTACAACTTCTTAAGAAATTGCAAAAATTATTTTCTCTAGTAGTAACGTTTTCTTCATATAACTTAACTCCCTGCCTCATTTATCTACTTCAATATCATATTTTCTCTTTACTTATTCATATTAAGGATCATATTTTGACCTTTTCTTTTAATATTATCAATCATATCATTAATTATTTATTATTATTATCATTATTATTCTACTAACTTCATATTCAAATCTTCATAATTATGATCATTTTAATAATACTTCATTAATAATTATTTAACTCATTATGATTATCTTTAACACATTCATTCAAGCATCATTCATACCTTCTTGTCAAACCTAATACGCAATGTTCCCTATTCTTCTTTGGTTATTTTTGTCAACATTGGCTTTTAATTTTTTACTTTAACATTCTCTTGTAGCATTTATTCTAGTTCTTTGATTTTCTTTCTTTTTCTGCATTTGTAATTTCTTTGTTCCTTTCTGACTCCTGATAGTAAACTCTTCAAATGTTCTTTCATTATCATTTTATATTTTTCCATCCTTATTTTGGATTTACTATCTTTCTTAAATATTTTATACCTCGATTCCTTATTTTTCTTTCTAGTCTTATTTTTAGATTTTCTTTTGACTTTGATCCCCTCCAACCTTTTATTTTCCATTGTCATCTTCATTTTGTTTCTTCTTTCCATTTTTCTTACTTTTCTTAGTTTATTTTGCCAGTTAATAGTACATTTCAATTTTTCTTCATTATTATTATTATTTTGATAAAATTGTTCTTTTTGGTAATTAGTCTTTATCTTATTTTTCAGATTTCCATCTCTGATTGGTGAACTGTTAATTCTTTCTTTTGGATTTATTCGTTTGTGGTTTACTGAGAGTTTTGCCATTTTTTGAATCCCGCTATCTAATATACAATAATGCCTTGGTCCATGATTACCTGCTGTTGATTTCTCTTCAACATTTTTGTTTATTTTATCTAATTCTATTTTCACATTCTGCTGGTAGTTTTCTTGTGCTTTTTCTTGCTCCTTAATTTTCTCATTTATATCTACATCCCTTATTTGTAACATGTTGATAATTTCTTCTTGGCGTCTTTCTATTTTCCTACGCATTTCATTCTGACATTCATCTATCTTATTATTCACCTCTTCTTGTATTTCACCTCTCATGTTTTTAACAATATTATCCCATCTATTCTCATGATCTTCAAATTTTCTTTTAATTTCTTCAAATCTTTTCTCTTGATTATGATTGATTTCTTCAAATCTTTTAGTATTATCTTGTTTCATTTCTTCTAATCTTTTAGTTTGGTCTTCAAATCTTTTAGTTTGGTCTTCAAATCTTTTATCTTAGTCTTGTTTCATTTCTATTAATATTTTAAGTAAATCTGGTTGTTGTCTTATTTCTTTTTGCTCTTTATCTCCTTTTTCAACATCTCCCATGGTCTCCTCCAGACTTGTACTTTCTTCTTCCATCTGTTCAATTTCAATATTTTCTTCCTCTCTTTTGTCCCTTTTTCTACTATCTACCGATTTACCTCGCTTTGACATCTTTCCACTACCAACAGACAACTAACAAAATGATAATTATGTCTTTTATTTAACTTGCCCTACCACGTTGGGACGCCAATTTTTTATGTTGTGATATGGAGAGCTCTTTTTCTCAGGGTCCTTATTTTTCTTCGTATGGTTCTTAATTTTTTTATTAAAACGCTATTTTCTAGACAATATTAATTAATTTATTTTTTTACTGTCATTACATTTATCAAAAAAAACAAAAATTTTTTTTATTCTCTCTTTTTTTTATCATTTTCAAATATCACTACATTTTTAATATCATCACATTTACATTTTTAATATCATCACACTATGCAGTATTTTTAGTTCTTTTAGTGTTTTTCAAATGTACTTTCTATCTATTGTATTAAATGCAGCTGTTAGATCTATGAATGTTAGGTAGATATCCACTCCTTGTTCATTTTTCTTCTCTGTTATATTTCTTATAATGTATATATTATCAGTTGTTCCTCTATTATATCTAAAGGCAGCTTGTTCTTCTTCCAATTTCTCTTCTAGCACTTTTTAGTACGGCTTCTACTATTCTGGTGTATATTTTAAGTATTACTGATGATAGGCATATGGCTCTATAATTTTTGCAAACTGTTTCTTCTCCTTTCTTATGTATTGGTATCAGAAGGTTTTTTTTCCTCTGGTATTGTCTTTGTATTCCACTCTTCCTTGAATATTTCCAGTAACCATATTGTTCCTTGTTTTCCCATCCATTTTAGCATTTTTTGATGAATATTATCCACCCCGCTTGCTTTGCCTGTTTTAATTCTGGTTATCGCTTGTTCTAGCTCTTCCATAATTATTTCTTTTGTTAGTCTTTTATTTTCTGCTTCATCTTGATGTATTTGTACTTCTCTTTCTGCTTCTCGGTTTTTTTTCTCTTCCGAACTTGGTTTCGTTGTGTTCTCTTCATATCTCTACTATCTTTCTGGTTTCCGTTTTTAGTTGTTTGTTTTTGTCTTTCAGTCCTTTTATTCTCTTTTTATTTCTGCCTCTAAGGTTTCGTATTTTATTCCAAAATTTCATAATGTTAGTCTTATAGCTAATGTCCAATTCTTCACCAAATGTCTTCCAGTTATCTTTCTTTGCTTCTCTTACTAATTTTTCCACCTCTTTCCCGTGTTTTATATATTCTGATCTATCATGTTCTTCTTTCTTTTTCCATGCTATCTTTTTCCGTTTCACTGCTTCTTTTATGTCTGTATTCCACCATCCTGTTCGTTAGTATTCGGTGTTTATTGTTGTTTTTCCGCATATTTGTTCAGCTGTTTCCATTACCACTTTTTTAAATGCTTCTAACCTGTCCGCCACGTTTCACGTTTCTCTGGTTTCTTCAAGTTCCGAGAATCTTTTGTCTAGTTCTTTTTGATAATTGTTTTGTTCTTTCCTGTTATTTAACTTGTTAATTGGAATTTTCGTCTATCTTGTTTTGTTCCTCTGTTTTAGTTTCTTCCAGCAAGTTTTCTCTGTCACTAATCTATGTGGTAATCCCATCTCTGAATTGTGGTCTGTTTTAATATTCCTTATTTTGTGTTCCAATTCTTTTGTGAATACTATGTAGACTATGATGCTCTTCGCTTCTCTTCCTTCGACGATGTACGTGTATCTTTTAAGTATAGATTGATTCCAGAAGCAATTTCCTATTAACAGATCGTTTATTTCTTAAAATGTTATCATTTTCCTTCCATTTCTGTTTATTATTTATTTCTTCTTTATATATTCTCATGCTTCCTAGTTCATTATTTCTATCCTCTCCTATTCTGATATTCCAGCCCCCCCTCACCACTATATCCATATTTTCTTTTTTTGATTTCGTGTAAGGTATCCTGCAGTTCGTTGTAGAATGTTTCCATTGTTATCTCATCCGTACCTTCCATGATTCTCAAAATCTCAAATTTTATAAAACCATTAGTGTGGTGTGTTGGTCCTGTCAATACCGGAATGATTCTTTTTTGTTTTCCGCTATCTTGCTCAGTTTCCGAAAGACTAAGAATAATCGGTCAGGCTCTCATTTTGAAAAGAAGGCCATATTGAGATGCGGTTTTCAGCAGGGAGCTTTGCGAGATGAGGTGAAGTTCTTATCGTGTTCACTTTTTCGATCTTTCAAGATCGTGGTTTTTCGGTGTCAAAGAATATAACCTTAATATCTGAATTGACAAGAACAAAGCCATAGCGTTTAAAAGTTCAAAACCGATTAGACGTGAAAAAGTAATTGACAATAAGTTAATAGAAATGGCTAGTTCATTCGATTTCTTGAAAAATAAACTTACATTATTGGCACAATATAAAGAATTTTAAAGAATAAAGTAAGAAAATCTACAAAAGCATGGAGATTTAAGACTTTCTGGAATATTCTGTTTTCCTACATTTGTAGTAAATGGAAATTTCCTTTTTACGTGCACACTTCAACCCAATAATTACGATTAAGAAAAAAACCACTTTTTACATCTACACCACGGAACATAGTTTTAAACTTCTGAAACTTTCACTGTTATTATTTTTCTTGTCATTGCATAAAGTAAGTACAGCTTTCATTTTTAGATTTACTTTAATAAAAAGATTAATAATTCCAAACACCTACATAAGGAATTTTTAAAGAAAACCCCAAGAACTTTACGATCAAGTTTTCTACAATAATAATGGGTGAAGGTCTTTAATTTAACAATTCTAAATTTTAATTAACCACCAGACAATTAATTTATTACGTTTACTCATTAAAAATAAATGGGTCTCCTAAACAATGAATACGTACTAAAAAGTATATCAGGCACATTTTTCAAACCTGCATGTAATAAAAAATATGTATCTAAAATTAAAGTGATTCACACGTAATGATTAACAATTTAATACAGAATATAAGAAAAGCAACGGTTTCGTACCCCAGTAATAAAAAGATTAAATTTAAACATTACTCTGAGCTTTTTGTCTCTGTTGCTTCTGGTTATCTTTTATTAAGACATAAAAAAACCTCTGATTATAAACGAAGAAGCGGCGTATTACGTAGCAGAGAAAAAAAATATTTTTGTGTGTATGTGTGTATGTATGTGTAAGCAGAAGAGAAAAGACTGGAAAATTTCCGCAAGTGTATAGTTTATTATGGGAGAATTTTAAAGTGTGGGAGCCTTTGTTTGAATGAACGCAAGGTTACCAACTTAGCGGCATAAACAGTTAGGTGGTTTAGGAAGGAACTTCATTTTAATCTGCAATTAACCAAGGTTCACACATATTAAATGTATAACTGCGTCTCTTTGGTCATTTTTTTTCTTCTTCACCGCGCTAATGGTGAATTATTTTTAGATGCTAATTAAGATATTCTTAATCTACAAACTGAAAGAGATTTAAAGTGCCTCCTTGAATATGCGTAGCAACATCTTAGAAAGTTTCTGACATCCTTACTATACTTACAACAGCACTTCTTTTAGATTTCTTTGTTTTAATTCGAATTTACAATTACTATGTGCGAATAAATTTCAAGTCATTTCATATATTTAGTACTATTTGTTAGAAAATTTATGGAACAATTTAATGTTCTTTGTTTCATATTGATTTGTAGAAATCTTAATTTTGAGCAATCTACTATATCAATAATTGACATTATATTAATTAACGTTGCTGCCTAGTAGTTTCTGTACTCGTCAGTTAAACTACAGTAGGCAATGAAAAATCTTTTTTTTATGAAAACAACAAATGAAAAGGTTTTGTTTTAGAGATTTAATCAAAGAAAATTCAAAATCTAGACGACGCAGCGCAAAAAGCTTTGAGGCTTTACGTGTTTTCTGTTTTGTTTATGTGTATACAATCTTCTAGCAGCCTGAAAGCAGTAACGCAACTAACAGAAGTAAAAGTTAAAACTTTCTAAAAAATGACGTTGCGAAAATTGGCAAGGTAACAGATGAAAACTAGAAGGCTCTAACGGCCACATAACCAATTCCCTATAGAAAAATTCTAATATTTTTAATTCCAAGTAGTAATCTGACAAATAATTTCCATTTTACCTTCAGATTGTTCAAGGAAATTTACCAAATTTTTACACAAATTAACTGCGTAATAACAACACAACCATTTGCACGATCTTGAACTTGCGATACATTGTTGGATAAAGAATACCTCTGGCAATCTTTTGCTGGAAACAAAATTAAAATTGGCTTACTGGATCCAAAGTTATAGCACAAACAGCTTGAGTTTGAGTGATATATTTAAATCGCGTTAGCGTTCCACTTGTTTTTCATATTGAAACAACCGGGATGCGATAATTTACTTATTCAATTAGAGATGTTTACCTCCAACTGTTCTCTATCCGAAATGAGTATTAAAACAATGGAAATGCGTTTATTTACTTAAATAACTCGATTTAGACTCGTTTCTGCTGCAACTTTGGATCTAGTGCGCGGATTTAAACCTTGTTTCCATTAGAATGTTGCTATTGTTATTTCCTTTCCAACGACGTATTATAAGTGGTAAAGTGTCATTTAAGATCTTGAGTGTATGTGTGCGAGAACAAACACAGCGACCTCTATGATTGAATAAATTATGTATTTTAATGTTGAAAAAAGGAGATCAAAAAGAATCTTATAAACAAGTCTTACGAAATGTTACAAAATCTGAAATAAAAGATAATACTTTTAGAAGACTTCAATGCTAGAATCGGTAACAAATCCACAGAGATAATGATAACGGAAAAGACAGAAATACGCCAGTCTAAGTTCACAGGAAAAACACGGTCATTAATATCTAGCAAGGAACTGAACAACATCGAGAAATCAGTTCTAGACAGAGACTTAAATTACGTGGTAACACCAAATTAAACCCAGAAAAAGCGGGACAAGAGCTGTTCTGGGCAAGAAAAAAAAGATGAAGCAGAACCTTTTCAAAGATTTTACGCAATCATTAGAACGATAAATATACCAAACACTGTTCAAACTAACTCCGCATTATAGTAAGCCACCTCACCTGCATACGACCTGCCAAAGATACAACAAGAAAAACATACCTCTGAGGCCGATTGTGAGCTTGAAAAACTCTCCTTGTCATGAACTGGTCAGATTCTTGTAGACATAGTAACTCTACTGGCAGGAACAACCCCGTCAGCAGTAAGAAATACTAAACACGTTGTCAAGACAATTAGAAACATACGATTAGACACTAATGACGTCCTAGTTAGCTTCGATACAGTCAACCTATTCACAAACATTCCAACAGATCAGGCTCTGAATATTGATAGAAGGCTCTGAATATTGATAGAAGGCTGAAAAATGACCGCATCTTGGAAGTACAAAGTTAAGTGTAGACTCAATAATAGAGCTGCTCACAATATGCATCAAGACGACATATTTCCAATTAGGCAGCAAATTCTACAAGCAGAAGTTTGGTATGTCAATGGGTTCACTACTCTCCCCAATTATGAGCAACATCTTCATGGAGGAGTTTAAGCAGGAGGTGACATCTCAGTCTCAAGCTAAGCCGAAATTGTGGCTAAGGTATGTTGATGACACCTTTGTGATATGGCCACATGAAATTAAAGAAATTGACAGCTTCCTAAACTCCCTCAATAACTACTCAAAATGGAAGCGGAGTCTAAACAATTACCGTTCCTGGACGTCTTGGTTCCAGGGATGGGGACAAATTCACAATGAACGTATACAGGAAACCTACCCATAGAAGTAGATACCTGCACTACGACTCCAACCATCACAGAAGTGTAGAAATGGGCGTCGCAAGATGCCTATATGATAAAGCGAAGAACATACCCTCTAAAGAAGAAGACCTAAAGAAGGAGAGGGAAAGAATAGCTCAAATTCTTAGAGAGATTTAATACCCTGAAACTGTAGCAGCTAACTTAATGCCTGCAGCTAACCTAATGTTCGAGAACAACCAAAACACAGAGGACAGAACAGGCAGAGATGATGCAGCTGAAAAACAACTCACAGCTGTCATCCCATATGTACCGGGCGTCTCCGATTAACTCCGAAAAATCGGAAACAGGTACAACATACGCACGGCGTTCAAATCCATGAAGAGGCTTAAGAAAATGATCACTAAAACCAAACCCAGCAACGAAAACTAGCAGACGAAGAACTGTGTCCACAACGCTTCATGCGCGTATGGCAAAACATACACAGAAGAAGACCACCGCATCCAATCCAATTCAAAAACCTATAAGCCAAGCTAGGTTAGAAATAAAACCAATATAGATGCCAAAACTGCGCGAAGAACTACTACCTACTGCCCAACAACCAACATGCACAGTAAACTACTGCGCATCCAGCTACGGAAATAAAACTTATATAGAACGAAAGCAAAGTCAGCTTCCGAAACGTTGCGACAAAATATCGCAACAGAGTGAGGCAATAGCCCAAGTTACACTTTAAATGAGAATCCACACTCATCAACTTTTAGACAACATTAACCCTTTCGTTCTTGCTGGGGCAAATATATCCCCTCGATTTTCTTAAAATGTTCTATACTGGGACCTATACGGCACGAATTTACATTAAAACAAAAATTGTCTCAGTAGTAGTTCTCCGCAGAACTTATGTATTCCAGTAGTGTTGCAGTGTCAAATTTAATTTTTATTTTCCAGATGAAAAGAGCTTTTATCCAACAAGAACCTGAAGAATTACTAGAAAATATCTCATATTTTGAACCATATTCAGGGAGTGACAATAACGATACAGAGTCAGATTCAAATGATTCCAGTTGCGGTGAAATTCATGATAATAAAGTTCTTGACCATATCGAAGAAGATATGGAGCAAGCTGAGTTTTCGGAAGAGGATATTTTGTCTGAAAACGGAGAAGGCAAAGAAAATCTGTACCATATCGGACATCTGGTAATGCTTTTATATAGTCCAAAGTTTCTAAGTCGTTTACGCCTGGATCCAACATACCTGTAGGCAGGACATGTAACATCCTTTTGGACATAAATGGAGTATAAACTGCATTAGAAATATTTTTGAAACTCTTTCCTAAAAAGGTCTTCATGTTCACTGTCCAATATACTAACGAACGCATTGATATACTTCAACAAGAAACAAAACAAAAGTACTAAAAAAACTAATGTGTACAAAATAACGATTGCGTTAGTCATGTCCTACAGTAAAGTTCCCGCTTTTGCTCATTACTGCTCTAATAATAAGTCGCTTAGAACCGTTTTATCCGAAACGGTTTAGAAAGAGACCAAGGTATATTTTTGCTTTCAAAAATTATTTATTTAATCATTCTGCAAAACCGGACAATGCTTCGAAAATTTACTAACATCGAAGAGGTACTTTCATGTTTCAAATATACATTTATGAAAGCAAGATAAGACAGTCCTTTCTAATCAGTCGACGAAACGATGACCAAACTCAAACGCAATCTGCTCTAAAACAATATATGCCACTAAAACCGATTAAAAGAGGTATAAAAATCTAGGAACGTTGCGATTCCAAAAGGTGTTACATTTATGGCATGAATGTTTACACTGGCAAAGAAGATGATAATGCTGATGGAACATTAGGAGAAAGGGTGGTTAAAGCCTCTCGGTCTTATCGAGCCTGTCGAGCTGTTGAAACATGTAGCACTTGTCGGCCCTATCGGACCATACGGGTTTGTGGGGCTTTTTGGACTTTTCGGGCCTGTCGGACCGTTTGGGCCTCTCGGGCATTCTTCTCTTTAGACTTTTCGGCTCCTCAAGCTTCTCTATCTGGCTGTTTGGACCTCCCCGGCTGTTTAAATCTCTCGCGCTGTTTAGGCCTTTTGTGCTGTGCGAACCTCTTGGGGCTGTCGGGCCGGTTAAGACATTACGGAAATTTTTGCCGGCCTAGAAATATCGGCCCGTACAAGGGTCTACGGGGCTTGCTGGAAAGATTTCTGCAAGTGGTTAAAAAAAACTCAGATACAATTTAGTAAATGGCTTTATTGTTTTTCAAAATATTCACACTTATCATCAATGCACTTTTGCATACGCTCAAACCAATTTTCGAAGCCTTTTTTCCAATTTAAAGCTGATACCTCAGAAACCAGTTGCTTAAATGCCTTAACGGCTGTTTCAGGCGAAAAACAACGCTTACCACGCATCTCGTTTTTGATTGTCGAAAACAGAAAGAAGTCGTTTGGTGCTAGATCAGGCGAATACGGACAATGCGACATCAATTTCACTTTTTCACTGGCTAAAACGTCGACAGTTTGTGAACTTGTGTAGGTACTTGCATTGTCATGGTGAAAAAGGATGCGCCGATTTGGATTGTTTTCTGATTTCACTGATAACTTTCGGCAAACTTGTTGTGTATTAATTAGCGTTCATAGTTCTTCAATTCTCTAAAGTTATGGTTGCCATATGTCCAGAAATACGAAAGAAACAAGCGATCATTTGCTTTTCAACACTGCTTGAACGAACAACTTTTGCGGGTTTCGACTCATCTCGAAATATTCATACAGTGGATTATTGTTTAGTTTCCGGCTCGTATGAGTAAATCCAGCTTTCTTCGCCAGTAACAATGTCGTACACTAAATTAGAATGACCCCAGTTAAATTTTTTTAACATTTCTTTGCACCAATTCACACGATTTTTCTTTTAAGCTTCGCTCAAATTATGCAGAATCCAGCGACTGCAAAGCTTCCGTACGTTTAGATAATCGTGTAAAATCGGGTGTATTGCTTTCATGTCAATACCTAAAGTGACCTCTATTTACGATATGTCACATCTCGGTCTGGTTCAATAGTTTCACGCACAGTATCAACGTTAGTGGCAACAATAAACGTGGATGGACGACCTTCACGCAATTCATCACTGAGAAAAGAACATCCACGCTGGTAATCGGCAAATCAATTATAAACAGTTTTATTCAATGGAGCTTCCTCACCAAAAGCCGTATTAAGCCGTTCGATGCATTGTTTGGGTGTTAACTTGCTTGGAAAGTCGTAAAAAATCATTGCTCGAGAGTTCCATTTTTTTTACAAAATTACTTTTTCCAAAGCGCTATGTAAACAGAGCTGGTAAGGTTGTGTACGAACTGTCAACTGAATTATAGGTTAGAAGTGACAAACTTTTCGAATTTGGCAATGGCACAACGCCGACACCACCGAAAGTACTCGATTGCAGAAATCTTTTCAACAAGCCCCGTACGAAGAAGTGTAGAAAAATACAAAGTGAAAATTGAAGATGAAGACGTTGTAAGTACTACATTGTTGCCAGGTATGGCATCCCTAAATTGGAGATTTTTGAACTTGGCGAGAAAATTAGTGAGGACCTTAGAAAAATGGGGATTAATTGTGGATAAATTAAAAAATATTTGATTTAATTTGGAATTTAATGAAAAAACAATGTTCTTAAAAGTTTTTAAAGTTTTATTTCTGTTCTTGGAAGTTTTGTGGTAAGTACGAAATTTTATAAATAAACAATCTTTCTGAGAAATTAATAAAAAAATTTCTTCAGTTGTTGCATACTTTCCTGGACACATATTGAAGAAAAACCAAGGTCCGTAAAGAATAGTGGTGTGCTATAAAAGGTAGGTCTTGCTGTTAGCACTCATTTGTGATCGAAAAGATTAAGGTTAGAATTACGCAGGCAATGTTATTTTCATTGTTTTATGATGATTTTTGTTGGTTATCAGAAAATTGTTAAAAATTGATTTCAGTGAGGATGATTACAGTGTTGCTACAACAGTGAAACACACTGTTAGAAAGATTTGGAAATTTATATTCTGACAACGTTGGTTATCGCCTTTCCTCCGCTATTTTGATATATTTCAAAGAAGTTTAACGCCATCTGTTGGTTGATGATTTTCACCTACAGCATAAAAGATTACTTGTTTTCACAAGCAAGCAGCAAGCTATGGCACTGATGACATAAAATTACTGAACGTTTGCAAGCGAGTAATTACCGGCAGCGCCTAATCACCACTGGTGGTAGCGCGTCAGCGGGATTACAGTTCGTGAACATAAGTATTATTTGAAGAATTTTTGAAGTTAGGGATTTTTGTGCCGTTTTTGGCGACATTTTTGTTAGACAAGGGGGAAGAAAGAATTCTTACACCTGGCAACACTCGAGTAGTGGCATATTTCGTTCCATCTAAAGTTTTGTCTAATTATTTACTATATTTCACCTTATTTGCTAAAATCACTCACCTCTTTTATGCATGACAGCTTGTGGAAGCCCTGCTAATATCATTGCATAAAAATCATATGGATAATTTTCAACATGTTAAGAAAAGGAAGCTTGTTTGGCCAATAATGTTGAATAACTGCTCTAATTAAATTTTCATCGTGATATCAAGAAATCTTCAACTTAATATTTAATTTTTTTTTAGTTTATCTCTGAAGCAACGAACTTAATCTTTAAGTATAAACAAAGGTACAAAAATTATTAATTTCCAGAAAAGCTTTTGCTATTCAGCATTCATTCACAATTCTCAACTAACGAAGAGAAAGCAAAAAAAACAAGTTTCCACTCTATTCGCTCGTTGAGCTCACCACGTCGGAACCTTCATCAAAACGTATAACATAGCGCAGTAGAAAGAGTAGTTATAAGTAGGTATTAGGAATTCAGACATGATAATCACAGTAAATAAGGGTGAGGCATACACCTACTATTTTATAAAAGAGACTAAAATAATGAGTGGCAGGTTAAAACCCCTACACCTGTACAAAAGTGACGTCACTCAACTTCCTGTTCTCACGAGATCCCATCGCGCCGAAATAATTACATCCGAGCGGACATCGCACTCCTTCACCACTGACTTATTATTATTTTAATGTTTACAATGTTAGAATGTTCAGCATGAGTAAGAAAACGGCGAGGAAAAATTTTATTTCGTGTTAAAAACATACACGTATTTATTATGTATACTCCGTCGAGGTTATATTAAGAATTCCTTTTTTGCTAGAATCGTAAATTGTGATTAATTACTTATTATGTGTTTATTAATTACGTTTCAAATATAAAATTGTAGCTAACTGAGAATGTTATCTTGATGAAAAGTATTCTAAAGGGGTCACATGGTTGACAATGATATTTCTGTGCTTTAGAACTTTTGATGTAAAAATAAAAATAAAAATAATATCAAAATTTTGTAAGAATTTCTTCAATTTGTTTTAATTTTTTTCTCAGTGCAATACAATATTAAACGTTTACAAAAAAAGTCTGCAAAAACTAATCCCAAGATGATAAAACTTACATAAATATTCATAAGTAGGATATAACATTTAAGTTAGTACTAAATTTCCATAATGACTAGAAAAATATTTTCAACGGTACTTAGCAATTGTTCCCACATTTCCATATTTTGAACATGCTGTAGCAAAATGCGCCTAAAATATAAAAATAGCACAGTAATCCTATTGAGTAGTAAAGAATAAACTAACAGTACGCATTAGAAAAATTATCAAAGCACATTATTTAAGTTGCTAAGCAAAATAGTGCAATTTCAGTAATAAAATCCTGGAAGGCCACTTCTGTAAACTGATACTCGAACGGTGCGAGGTTGAAGGCGCAATTAAAGACCAAATGCAAATAATTGTCTTAGAAGGGCCTCAGAGTACAAGTGTCAGTTCATTCTGGGGAAGAACACCAATGGAAAGTTTCAATATCGAAGAATTTTCAACACCGAAGTCCTCGATTTCACGAATTTCGACAAAATTTTTCCAAAGTTTTTTATCTCTCAGGACGTTCCTAATAGTTGGATAAAAAATCGACATTAATTTAACACGATATTAATTCAAAACGAGCCTTTTACTCTTTTTATACGTACAGGAAATCACCGGAATAATTCCAGACGAATACCAGGCAAATTAAACAAAAGATGCCGCGCTATAGAAAGATTCCAATATTTTTAATACCATTTGTTGAAAAGTTTTAATTTTACCTTCTGATTTTTCAAGAAAATTTACCAAAATTTTACACAAAACAAACTAACGATAAAACGCAACCATTCGCTCTCGCTAATTAAATGATTAAGGGTGTGGGGACAAAAAATCTGGACAGATTTTAAAAAAACATATCTTTATTGAAAAATACCAAATGAAATATTTAAATAATACAAACAATATACTAACTTTAAAGAACGGAATCAGCACCATACCGGCTTGCTTGGCGAATTTTTGTTTTAACACGGCGCATTAAATTTTCAAATGTCGATGTTTTTGATTGCCGAATTTTTAACAGTATACGTTGCTTTAATCCCTTATGACTGGAAGCTTCCCATCCGCCAGAATAAACTTCTCTCTTCAGATTTCGTCAGAAAGTTCAATGGGTCTTAACTGAGGAACGTTTGGAACACTTTTTTCTTTTAGAACATAATTAATATTTAGCTCTTCATACGCAGCAATAACATTGGCCGCATAATGGGCTGTTGCCATATCCGGACAAAAAGATAAAATTTCCATCAGAGTGTTTATTTCTGATAAAACGAGCAAGTCGGGATCTTACACAATATTTTTCATAAATATTCCCATTAATGGAATTGCCAGATGGACAAATAAAAGCAGAAGAATGTCCGCGTGACGAAATGGCCAACCAGATCAACACTTTTGACTGAAATTTCTTGTGTCGCTTGAAATGTACTTCGGGGTCCACATTTTCACCTTCTTTATAATAAAAATGTTTGTTATTGGCAGTGTCGCTGCCATCAAAACTGAAATATGATTCGTCATCCATGATTATTGTCAAACCATTGGATGGCGAAAAAATTGATTCTGAGAGAATTCTTAGTTTTCGTCTTTGTTATAATTTTTGTTTCTCTGAATATTTGGGAGCTACTTTTCGCGTAGAAAGTCTCACGTTATTTTGCTTCAATATGTTACTAACATATTTCTTGTCGATTTTAAATTTCCGACCAAGTTTCCGTAATGAAACACCCAACTTACCATGAGCCGCACAGACAAGAGCTTGCTTCTTCCTTTCGGGCATTTTTCTTGCTGGTCTTCCACTTCCTGGTTTTCTTTGTGCTGAATTGTCCTTATCTGCCCTTGCACAATAGCATAGATTATTGATTTTGGTATTCCCACTTGAATAAAATGGTTTACAGCAAAGACTTTTTTCAAATGAATATGAGTTTTGTAAAATTCGGCAAGGATATTTCGTCGTTCGTTTTCTTTTAGGTGTTCCATTATTACACAGACTTCAACCAGCTCGACATGAATTATCAGTAACAATTACTAACAAGTATCAAATAATCTTATAAAGTTAAAAAAGTTTTGTTTTCAAAGGTACCTCGATTACAGCGGTAGAACTTTTGTCCAGATTTTTTGTCCCCACACCCTTAGGTTAGGGTTTTTGGATAGTTATGCGATGAAAATTAAATTATTTTGGACAGCTAGATGATTCCAATTAACAATTGTAAATTTTAAAGTTTTCAAGTCCAACCTAAAAAGTAGCCAACGAAAATGAACTTGGTATTTGATAAATCTAAACAGTATTTTAGTACTTTGAGATTATTGTACCAGATCGATGAAAATAGGAACAAAGAAGCTCCAAATCAACATGTGAAGAGGTATAAAGACGAATTTAAGATCGAGACAGGATCTAGGATAGAACTAGTAGTAACAAACAGACGAGAAAACAATGCAGCTTTCCGCTAGAATGTCACATATTTTCGTCTTCCAGATGGAAGTATAGTAGCAAACGGATCGAAATACTCATAGATAATCAGGCAGCCTTGAAAACTCTAGCAAACTTGAGGTAAACGTCTAGATTGATATGGAAATGCCTTGAAGAACTAAAACGATTGTCAGACCAAAATACAGCAAAACTAATCTACTAGGGCATCGGAAAATTAAAGCCAATAAAGAGCTGTGAACTAACAAAGTGGGCATCAGAAACACCATAGTTTGTACCTGTACGTCTACAGTCCGTGAGCAAGAGAGAAAATGAGATTAGCTCATAACATACTGGAAAACGTTTTAAGAACGAGACTATGAAAAATTTTATTCAGAACAGAACAGGATGACTGCAGACATTAAGCAAGAATTAATTTCAAATCGTAGTAGGCATCCGCAAGGGGACACCTAAATAGAAATGACTAGTTATCAAGAAGAATGTGCAGTAGTGGATCAGAAACTGCTCAATGGGTGGTGCACAAACACAAAACTCTGGTACGTAGAAGACAGTAAAGGTTACTACAGGGAACTCGAGTACTGGAATGGGTGTAGTAAATTCAATGACAGCTCAATATTATCGAAAAGAATTCTCATTTAAGTAGCGAAAAATCCGAAAAGCACCTGTTATGTGGTACGGAGGTGGTTCAGTACACCTGCGCCAGCTATAGTTTTTAAATTACTTGTTACAGCTTAACAGTGAGAATTCTATAAACGGGTAAACACAAAGTTTATCTTGAAGAGCAATTAAATTACAGTAATTGGAAAAAATTATTAACCAACAGATGGCGCTAAGTTTTGTCAAATATATCAAATAATGAAAAAGAAAGTGGCCAACAGCTACAACCAACGTTATCAGAGCTGGCTACATTGATGGCTGTTTACATGTTCACTTTCTCACTAGTTTTTGTAAATTTCTAATAGAGCTCGCGACGATCGTGTGAATATTAGTGTTTCATAGCCTCTTGGGATTTTTAATCATTTTAAATCTTTTGGGAGTTGAACTAACACTTTATTCTTCGAAACAAGGGATTAAAGTAGCACTTTTACCTCCGAAAGTGCTTAATTCACATTATACTTAATAGGGCCCGAATAGACAAAGACATTGTGCGGTCCGAAAAACCCCGGTGGCTTTTTGATCGGTCCGACAAGCCCGAGAGGCCCAAACAGCCAGAGAGGCAGAATTAGTTCGAGAGGCCCGAACGATCCGAGAAGAACGAACAGCCAGAAAGGCCGAGAAGTCCAAAGAACTCAACGCCCCAAACGGTTCAAAAAGCTCAACAGACCCTACCGTATTGCCAGATAGACCTGAGAGATTCAGACGTTCCGAAAAGCCGAGATGTCCGAAAGGCTCGACATATTTGACAGATCGAGAGACCCAAACGGTTCGAGAAGCCTCAAGGGCCGACAAGTTCAAAAGATTCGCTGATCCAGGTGATCCGTACGGCCCGACAGAGAAGCCCGAAGAGCTTAGAAGTCCTAAAGGCCCAACAGACTTGACAGGTCAAGAGGCCCAAACGGTTCGAGAAGCTCGAACGGCCCTAGAGGTCCGCACGGCCCGACAGAGTTCGGGGTTCTCTGTTCCTTAGACCAGTTCCATAATTTTGAAACTAGAATTGAAATTACAGGAATCTTCAAACGTCCTTCCTATGACTTGATTTATCGAATTTATTTCAGGCATTTTTTTTCGTTGTTTAGGTTATTTAGATGCTAATGCACAGAAAGCATTAATTAATAATCTTCTACCTACACAATCCCTTAAAAATCATAACACTTACTAAGCACAGTGCATTTAGAAATTGTGAAATTTCTTATACGCTATAATTAAAGAAAACTTTACAGAACATTATAACAATAAAACAATACAAATCTACAATACAAGTTACATTTTTCTGTGACCTTTCAATTGGCTGGTTAAAGATTTAAGTATTAGTTTGAAAACGCGAATGATCTATCATTGTCTGAGAGGGCAAAGTGGCGTGTCAGGGAAGGCTTAGCTCATCTAGTCCCAGTGCTGCAATCCTGCGTGTATTATCTAAAGGCATAATTTTGAACTAATAATATGTTGGTTATTTAGTACCTACGAGTGTCTAGAATAGATTTTCAGCGTTCAGAAACAGTAGGACATAGAAACTTTTTGTTTTGTGATAACAAGGGCAGAACAGAAAAACAACAACGAATGAACAAGCTTTATTTGAGTCATTCTTACAAAAAAAAAGGAAAAAAAAATCAAAGTCTAGACGACTGCTGCGCGTTAAATATTTGTTCTTAAAGCTTTAATATTATAAAACCACGACTACAGAAATTTGACGTATTCGGTGTATCTTCTTTTGTTTGTTTTTACGTCTACATCTAAGATTTTACGACCCTCCTTTTCTTTCAAACTAAGTTAAAAAAAGATGTTGCTACAGGGGCGGATCCAGACTTTTATTTTTGGGGGGGGTCACGGAGTTACTTTTGTAACGGGGGGGGGGTGCATTACCGAACATTAAAAAGCGTTTTTATTCGTTGTTTGCAAATATTGTATCTAATTTTATATTATATTTGTATATATTATATATTTCTTCTTATTCATTTCATCATCTTACAACTTTAGAACAAACGATATATTAATATAATCTATTTAGATGATAAATTCAACTCGTCTTTTAGAACTTTTCGCAAATCTTGTAATAGTTTTTTCCACATCAAGCTGACTCTAGCGGTGAATATGCAGCAAGTTCAAGCTTTGAATCCGCGCCTGTGTTTCTACTAAAGATAAACTGTAGAATGTCATGTATAGTTGATTTCAGATAATTTAAATCAAATGAAACTTATTGTTTATTACTATTAAAAAGATACATAGTTATTATATGCGCAGATGTTTTTTAGACAAATATTCATTCGTTTGCGCCATCTAGATTATGACTATCCTTTCTCTTTGTAGAAATAAAATTGTTCATTTGTTGTTCTGTTTAGTTCTTGTTTTCACAAAAAGAAATTTTTCATGGCCTACTCATGTTCTACAACTAACTGTAAAGGAACTGTAACGGGCTGTAACTCGCTAATTAATCAAAATAACACCAACAAACTAAAATACTTGAAAAGCTTAAAAAATAAAAATAATTTGCATTTGCAAAAAATAAAAAAGGTTGCTTTGTGTCTTTGAAGTTTAAAAAGTTTTGCGCCCCAATATAAATGTTTCACGTTTTTATAGAGCACCTACACCGAATAAAGTGATACACGATGGTACCTACTTATTATATATGCATCAACACTCCAAATTCCTGAATTTAGAAACGTTGCATTTCCTGCAGTTTGCAAAACAATTTTTCGTCCAATTTAAGAACCTTTTATAACTAACATACAAGTATGGGAAAGTATTGACCTAACCTGAAGAAGAAATATAAAGGAGGAAGAAATAGGATTTATTATATTTAAATTTGTAACGATCGTACTACGCGGTATACTATTTACGTATACTACAAACAAACAACATAGATTATGTCGGATACGAGTTAAAGAAACGATTTGAAAATCAGGGAGCGTCTTCACTCTCCACGGTGTGGATAAGTTGGCCACCAAGGATGGTCCGTAAGCAGTGGTGTATTCCGTGTATACGCCAGCTTTAACGCTTGTGTAGCTCGCTAGTTTCCGGTTCCGGTAGGTGAGTGGCGTTTGTTGATGAACCGATACCGCGTCCCGACCACTTGGGTCACTGCACATCTAATTAACATTCAGACTGGGAACTTTTTTGAGGTTTTACTGTTTTATCGAAAACGGAATGTCTGTGGTGGCGGGCGGGGCGTAATCTTCATACAAAAAAGAAAAACGGTTGATTGTTATCTTGAACGGAATTAATGTTCAGATGTTATTCCTGAAAAAAGAAGTGCAGAAATGTGTGTTGGACATCAGTTATGTAAATAATCCGAGAAAATTCGTGATTCTAGTTTTATACTTATTTTTGGAATTGTTTTTGTTTATACTAGTAAATAACGTCTAGAGAATTCTAATTGCAGCATTTAGCACAAGGTCGTTATTTTTGCAGTAAATCAGAAAGTGCTACCTGGAATTAAAATGCAAATTAACTGATACAAGCTTTTGCATATTTTATACGCGGAATAATGAAATTTTATAGAACTGGTCATTCCTAAATTTATTATTAATTATAGAAGATTGAATATTAACAAAATTATTGTAGAAACTAATTAGGGGAAGCAAATAATAAATATAAGGACATTTAAATCCCGCCAAATTAAATAAATTCTAATAATTTTTTTATTTTTCTCTAAAATAATTATTTAATTTACTTCTTTTTGTAATGATTACAATAAATTGTAGAAAATATAATAAAAATTTTAAAAGATATTAAAAAAATTATAAGGTTTCTAGCGGGATTTGAACCCCCGACCCTTTGATTATAAAGCAGGCTGTCAGCCCACGCGGCCAAAGTATTCATTTATTAAAACTGCCAAATTGCGATATTTGCATACAGCGTCTTGCATTTAGTATTAAAAATTAGTAATAATAAAATGCAGTTCGTTAATAAAACCTAAATAAAATTAGTCCTATCCTGAACAGTTTTTAATTGTGAACAGTTTTGCATTTACACATTTGCTGTAAAACTAACTGGGAAGATAATAAAAGCATAAGTAGAAATTAACATTGAATTCTGTACTACACCCTGAACTATTTAAAAATTCAAGGTGATATCTTGGTAAAATCTCTCACAATGTCCATCGCTCACATCATCAAGATTGTTTGGAAAAGAATACAGATGTTAATAGAGGAAACGAATCTCCAGGTCCTCCTCAGGAATTTGGTGAGGATGGTATAGGAAGGTCCGCAGTATTGTACTGCATAACTCTTATAGCTGAAGGGAGGTTTGGATATTTTACTTTACTTTTTGACTTATTCAATATGTCAGCTATTTTAGTTGCACAAAAGTAACAGTCTGAAGAATGGTTTCTTGGCTCTCTCCATATAATTGGAACTGAAAATTTCAAGGTAAGACTGGTAGCCAAACGATATTATTAACTAAACAAGAAAAATTCATTGTTCTCACTTCATTACTATGGTGGCTTACAGATTCCTTATTGCATTTGCACTCTAGATTGATTTGGACGTAATGAAAAACGTTTTAAGAATAACACATCTGGAAGAGGTTGGTCGTTTTTTCTTCTAGAAAGATATAAACCTAAATCATCAAGTCTTAATGTAAAATTATAATTTCGTTTTTGGTAATCTATCTTCAGAAATTGAGTAAGTACCATTTTAAAGCTTCTGAGTTTCAAGAAAGTCTTTGTGAAGGAAAAAACCAAATATTCTAACTGACGTGAATACCGTATTTAAAAATCAGATATAACTATCATAAAGGGGTAGTTTGACGCCAGAATATTTGAAGACTGGCTTGAGTTTATCTGTGATCTCACTACGCAATAAAGATAACATCAAATAGCAACTACCATCGAATGCAACACATTTATTGCAACCTTTACATGCTGGATATTTTCGTTCAAAAAAGGCTACGTGGAGAGACATTTTGATAAATTGTCAGGCATCTGAGCACAGTTTTAAATGACTTATTCCCTCGTCGTTGGATTAAGTTAATTTCGAGTTACTAGAATCTTTATCTCAGCCGGAAAGGAACCTAATATAGCTGGTAATCTTCAATCTAGTATGTAAAAACAAAAAACAAAAAACAAAACGGAGAATGCAAAGAAAATATCAGTCTATAAAGCTTACAATAGGGTAAGGATAGCTTAACGTCAATGATTGGCTTATTTATTGGAGGATTTACGCGTATTGCAAGTGTTGCGTTTGCACACCTGATCAAAATGAGACCGCATACAAAAAACTCCCTTTACAAAGACAAAAAAAGGTTATTATGCATTAGCTTCTTACCAAGTAGTTGCTCAACACTTGAGAGAGAAAGAAATTTTCTAGCGGCGTCTCTTGTTGCGTTTAAAAGATTGTCTCCTTAAGCCTTGTTGGGTGTTTTATCGAATATAGTGACCTGTGAGAGAAGCTTATCGCGTCGGAAAGCTTTTCCAATAGAGTGTTGGACGATCAGTTGTTATGACCGTCATAACATTTCCCTTCTCGAAAACCGTTTCAACGTAAAATTGATGTCCAGGATCTACAGAGGTTCGAGCATCCGGCGATATTTGTCCGGAACACTAGAAGACGTAATTGTTAACTAGATCGAGATAGACTACAAGGCCATGCCGGACCATGCATACCCAAGCACATAGATAGCTATTGCAGTTAATTAAGCAAACGTTCCCTCCCCCATACATGGTAGGAGACACGAGATCAACAAGTGACAATACACACAGTAAAGATCAGATCAATAAAAGCAAAAATAATGATCATGACCTGATACAGCATAAGCATTTATCTTATTGCCATATTGGTTATGCATTAAATGGTTCCTCACAAAAACACTTCACAACTGACTTTCTCTATATTAACTTTCTAAGATTTGTGGTTTGTTTATATTTTTTGTGCGTGCCTGTTGCAGCTTTATGTAAACATTTATGATAAAGTAAACCTATGCGGTTAAGGTGGTGTGTTTTTTGGACTCTGGAAACCCTTGACACGGTGGGGACAATTTTAGTAGATACTGTGCAAAAAGTAATGGGCATGGAGCACTGAGAAATTCATAGTCTTATGTAAAATTTAACACACGTTTAGGTTCTGTATTTAGATTCCTAATCCCTTTTGCCAAGTTTTCTATAAACTAAAAAAACCGAATCTACTTTTTTTTTCGCTTTGCGATTAATTTCTCAGCAAGTAGCCTGCGGATGAAAATGAGAGTTGTACAAGTAAAAGGGCACATTATGGACGTATGTCTTACAGTTTCTCTCAAACCTTTGCAATGCACCGTCTTTACACTAAAGCAATGTATGTCAGTAAACATGATGATTATGTTTATTTCTTTTATAATAGCTTGCTGGGGAAAGATGAAACCCCATAAACCCCCTATTATAACCCATTGGATAACTTATGGAAAACAGGTTTCAAGCCGTACAAAGGTTATTTGTACAACCGTTTCGTTGCAATCAATCGAAGAGACGACATGGTCAGGTTGGGTAGGGGTGGTTGCTATGTGAGGTAGCGTGCGATAGTACATCAAAAGTTGCATGGTGATAACAGCATTTGTCTACCTCAATTGTTTGGGCTAAATTCGTGTCGTATTTTATTTTGTGGAAATGTTCCGATTCTGATCGCGTGTAGAATTTGAAACAAATATTTTACAATGGGTGGCAAAAAAAGAGCGACGCGGAATCAAAAGAAGATGACCGTAAGGACAAGAGAGTCGCGTGCCAAAACCACATAAGCAGTACAGTCTGCGACAAAAGCTATTGGAATCCCACCTCAGCGAATTATAGTTTCGACGACCGCACTTCAGAACATTCTCGATGTGACAATGAAACATAAAGAGTCGTATGAAAAAAGTCAATTTGTAATTACTGCCATCAGAACCAAGAATATCAAGTTAGACTGTCAGGCATGCCAAAGGAAGTTGAAGCTACGGATGGATGATGAATGTTCGCACCAACTTTCCATATCAGATGGAGTTGCTGCAGCTGCACACTGTGCAGTAATTGGTTATCAAGCAGTGAAGACGGTATTCAACTTTGGAACTTATCAACATCTCAACTCATACTTATCAAAAATCTGAAGAAAATTTAGCGGAGAAGCTTAGGAAAGTAAGTAAAGACGAGTTGAAAAAACATGGAGATGAAGACAGGCAATTGGCATTGGAGGATGGGAACGTGGTCACAGCGGACAATCAAACGTACCCTTACATAAGTGTTACCGTTGATGTGGCATGGTCACAGCGGTCATATGAGCACTCTTACAGTACTAACTTTGGAACCGCTGTCATAATAGAAACATGTACAAAAAAGATCCTTAACGTTGACTGCAGAACAAAAACATGCTTCATTTGTGCCAAGCAAAGTTCGGAAAGTCAACTTGCATCCGTCAGTAGAAGAGAGGACCTACTGACATAAGCAAATCGTCCATCTATCATCTACAACAACGCCCACATCAAAGAGCATGATAATGCCATGTCTGCAGTTACATTGGAACATTCCAGCACACGTTCTTGATCATCACCTAGATTGCGAAAGTTACTTTTGCCGTCACTTGTGTACAACGGATGGGTCCTATGTGTTCCGAAAGATTGCTATTGGGTGGGAACTATTCTTTGCCTTCGGTAGAGCTTCAAACTGATCTGAAAGATTGTTGTCCAACATAATTTCCAATTATGCAGAAAACTTCATGTCCGCCATGTGCAAGATGTTGGGAGGAAAACGAATACATTTTTCAAATTGGGAAAGCTATGCAAACAGGATGCAATCAGCCGTTATATCATGCAGTTGTGGATACTTCTGGCTCCTAAGTTACGTCCTACTCATCCCTTCATACGGATGTGCGCTCAAATTTGCATGAAAAGGTCAAAGAAAAGAATTGCCAAGGAACAAGCAACTAGAGATCCCACGAAAGAGTTGAAGTTATCTAACGGCTCAGAGAAAAATTATGATTCCATGGCCGACCAAGTCAGAATGACGGACGCCAAGATACAATCGAAAATACAATCCCTTCTAATTGAACTTACAAAGGATGACGCTGGGAGGAATAAACTCTAAGAGAAACTGTCAATCAAGCAAAATGTCCTCTTTGGGAAGCTGATAGGAGAAACAGGCTGACTGCTAGCGCCGCCGGGAGCGTGTGGACTTTTGCAGACTGGAGACCGAACACTTCCATTTTGAAATCTATTTTCTATCAAACAGATATTTTTCACAATGAAAATGTCCAAAGGGAAATTGACTTGGAACCGTTTGCAGAAAAGCTGTATTCCCGAAGGTGGATCCCATGGGACTTTTCGTCTACAAAACCCACGGTGGCTTGGTGCATCGCCTGATGGGCTCCTGGGAACAGAAGAAATCTTTGAAACCAAGTGCACTAACTGTCCTCCTCATGAAGCTCCAAAACGAAAAGACAATTATCTTATCTACAAGGACAAGGAAAATCCAATGTCAGACCTGATTCTGAAGAGAACGCACAAGTACTCCTATCAAGTTATATGCAGATCTACGTGTCCGGTCGCCAATATTGTGATTTCTTAATCTACCACGAATCCCCCGAGGATTCTGATGAATCTTATTGGTTCACTGAATGCATTGAACGCAGTGTTGAGACAGACATTTTGTGGAGCAAAATGGAACAGAAGCTGATACGATTTTATGAAAGTGAAATGGCTCCAGAAATAATCGACCCAACTAATCGAGGTCCTTTCTTGCGAGGGCCCATGATGGCTCACTTCCATGGTGGGGAGACAGACGCGCCATCGAATAAACGCGGGGATCCCAAGATCCTAAAGAAAAATGGCGCGAAGCGATGTGGGGGTATCCTTCGGGACTCTTTTTGCACCTTCCGCGTTGCGAAATATAGTTGCACTACTGATTAATGGTTGCAGTGTTGCCAGAGGGGAAAAAATCTTCTGTTTTGAGAAAATTTTAGGCCTTGGAGGGAAAAAGAGAAAAATGTTCTACGAGGAAGAAAAATTAGAGAATTTTAATTTTGGTATCGTTTTTATAGTCAAACATAAACAAAACAATGTATTGATCTTTATAATTGTTTGTGTTGCGTTTGTTTCTTATATGTCTTATATTTTGAATAAAACTGCAGGCGAGTACAGCATTTGTTTTGTATGCTTTTGTTTTATCCAAAGACGGAGATGCCCCTGTCAATCCCAGGTAGTCAAGTAGAGGATCCCTTCTTGAGAGCTTTAAATTAACATGGAATGGTCTCTCGCAGACGATGGAGTCCAATCCAGCCCAAGAAAACCATAATACTATTCACTTTTTCAACTTGTCTTGGAGGAGAGAAACCTCTATGGTGGAAATTATTGTTCTGAAGCGGGGATTTTAAGTAACCAGAGTGGTAAATCTGTTATTAGTTATTTGGCAATGCGGAATAGTTGTTATGCAACAGCAATTAAACTGTATTGCTTTTTTTTTGATTAGTTTTATTCATTTTGTGTTTAAAATGACTTAAAAGACTGAGTAAAATGTGTCGATTATATGAAAATTTACCATGCCATAAGGGATAAAAAAAATAATAATTTCCAACAAGTTACTTCTAATAAGTAACAACGAACATCTAAATATTTTTATTATTTTTTAAGGAGAAAAGCAATGTGGACAGTTTTCTAACTATATCTTTTATAAAATATGTGTCGGAAGATCACTGTTTGTGCAAAAACATTTTTCTCTTATTACTTTGAATCGTTTTATGAATTTTCATATAATCGGCACATTTTGTTTTTTATCTTTACTGAGGATCCACGTAATGAAACGAATAGAACTAATCAAAAAAAAACAGCATAGTTTGACAACTATTGTATAACAACTATCAAAATCAATGGCGCAACTACACCCCCGCAAGGCCATAACTAGGATTGAATTTTGGGGGTTCCGGGACGCCCATAGAAGCTTTCTCTCCGATTCACAAAACAAACATTGTAACAAACAATACAATTATTATAACAATTAATTAGAATTTCGGAGGGGGAGGGTCAACCACAATGCCGAGTGCCTCAAAGAATATACCGCGTTCCTTTAGCATCCCGGAAATCCCTTGTTCATTCGGTCGCAAGTCCAGGTCACAGCCTGAGGAGGGACTGTTATGGGCGCTCGCGAGGGGAACCCTCGATTAATTGTTACCACTACTTACCAATTTTCTGGTTCATAGCACACTTAACAAACGTTAACTTTATTTTCTACTGTAACCATTTTTTTTGAAAAAAGAAACAAAAGTGAATAATGGCAGTTTACATACAGTTAGCATGAAGTATAATAAACATCTTGTCAAAGTTGCATTGAATTTGAGAATGGGATTTTTTAAATATTAATATTTTATTCTTTTTAATAAATTGCATTAGGGTGCTAAATAACTGTAACAATTGATACAATAATAGTAAAAAAAAACTTTACTAAAACAAAGGCCAATCAAAAGCAAGTAAATAATTAAAATTGCCGAAATAATTCTACATAAATTTTTACTGCATTACTTAGATTTCATTAAATTCACAATAATTAATTTACAGTAACTTGCTATACAGTTCAAAACGCATGGAAATTACTTCTGAACAGATCTTCAACAAAGCAAACTAAAACCATCACAATGGCTATCACCCAATGATTGCGGGTTCGATTTCCGGTCGGGGTCTTGAGATTTTTCACGTCGAGAAAATCTAGAAAAAGATACCATTCTTCTGAAGGGCTGTAAAGCAAAGGGTTTTGTATGCCTATGATGAGTTGCATGTTAAAACTACCTACCGAGGTTGGAAAACCTCGGGTTCGGTTTGGGGGGTTGGTTGGGCGATGGAGCTGTCACTTCAACAAACATCTCAATCGTGGTCGATATTTATTTATTCCAAATCGTCGTCTTGGGAGACTGTTTTTCAGGTTTTCGTAATTAGGAGGTTGGTTGGGCGACAAAGTGGCCACCTCCAGCAAGCTATTTATCATCTTGAGCTGAGCTGCCTTTTAATATCTATTTATCTCAGAACTTTGGGTGATATGTTCTTGTTAGTCTTCTCCCCGTTTTGTTTTTCTGTTAATCTGGGCGATTCGGTGGTAAACGGGTCGGTTCCTTTAGAAGTGTGCTTCTGGCTGGAGCATTAAGGCTCGTTAGAAGGTTTAGATTCAGCGAGAAGCGCTGAGTTGTCGAGGTTTTATGGCCACTTCTACCTTGAGTAATTAGTGCTCGTTGGGGGAGTTTAGGCTCAGCGTGGTGCTGAGAAAGGGTATAATGCAGCTGTGGGCTGATGCGATAAGTTGAGTTGGTATGACTTCTGATCCGAACGTAGTCGCTCATCTTGATAGTTAGGTTGCTTTGTAATAAGCGTCGCGGGCCTAATGAGGCTGTTAATTTTTTTGGGGTGATTACGCCGATACTCGGTAAAGTTTAACTTTATGGTCTTGCAATGAGAACTTTTGAGTTCCTTAAAAAACGGGTTTTAAGCGGGTGCTGGATACCGGGCTAGAGCTAATTACCTTACTAGCTTTTTCTTTATCTGAGAGACTTAAATTCTGCTGATAGTTGAACGATAGTTTGAGTTAGTGGGAAATCTTAGGTTTCGAGATTTTTTTTGCTTACAATTCTTTTACAGGTTACTCTTGCTGTTCACATTTTGATGCAAGTTGGTTTGCATGTTTTATTTTGTGAGCTGTTGTTTTCCTTGCTGTAAATTGCTTAACTCGGTGGATTTGCCTTTTACACAATTCCATTCTAAGTCCTTGCACTACGAGATCATTCGGAAGGTTGCATCTTGTTATATGCTTAGTCTTTTATTTTCGGCTCCTGAATTTAATTCTTTTTTCTATTGTTTTTTTGCGAAGCAAGCAGATAGATGTAACGAATACTTTTTGCGCTGCTTACATATTGTTTGGTCAACTCTTCAGTCTCTGTGATCTAGAAATTTTTGGTATTCGTTTTTTTGTTAGAGAGGATTTTTCTATATTTGGATTCGCTGCCGCATATGAGGGATGACTTCACAACTTTTTATAAACCTCCGTTTTTATTTCCTTTGACATTTCCTTCTTTCCAAAAAATGTCGATCTTAGTATGTTATATAATTTTCCCTTTTCTAGTCTTTCATTTATCTCTTCGTTTGCAGTTCCTTTCTCATCTATGTATAATCGTTTCCAAGTAGTTAAATCTCTTTACTTGTTTCAACATTTTTACCCCATTATTAATATTGTGTTTTTTTTCTGTCTGTTATTATCATTGTGTTCATCTTTCTAGTTTTATCCCCATTTTTACCTTCTTTAGTTTTTCCTGGTATATTGTTATGTTTCTCTGTAGTGTTTCTTCTGCGTCGGCTATCAGTAGCATATCATCTGCAAATATTAGTTCCTGGAGATTTACTGGTTCCATTCTCCAGTTCCCTACATTCGTACTTCTTCATCTTCTTTTGCGCTTTTTTATGGCATCATCTAGTATTATGGAGAACAGTAGTGGGGCTTAGGACGCACCCTTGTTCCGGACCGGTATTCGTTGTGAATTCTGGATTTTTCATTTTGCGTTCTTACCTTGTTTTTGTTATTTTTGTAAAGCGCTTTTATGATTTTGATCATGCTTTTCTCTACCCCTCTTTACTCTAGACTATCCCATACATCTTTTTACTTCATCGAAAGCTTTCTTCAGGTCGATGAAGCAGGTATGTATTTCTCTGCCTTTTCTTGTTAGTCTTTCTCCCAACTGTCTTACAATTAGTATAAATATCAGATCTTGTGTGCTTCTATCCTTCCTGAATCCGCGTGGTGAGTCTTCCAGTTGGGAATTCAGTTTTTCTTTTAATCTGTTCTCTATTATTCTTGTTAGTACCTTTTCTGTCATACTTGTTAGGGTTATGCCTCTGTAGTTTGTACACTGTACAGTTTTTTGCGTCGCCTTTTTTATACACTGGTGATATTATTCCTACCTTCCATTCCTTTGGTATATTTTTTGTTTTTACAATGTTGTTTAGTAGGTCGAGAAGACTTCCATTTCCTTTCCCTTCTATAAACTTTCGCATTTCCATGGGATTTCATCTTGCCCTGGTGCTTTTCCCAGTTTCAGTTTATTGATGGCTTCGTTAATTACTTTTTCTGTTATTGGTGGTATGTTATTTTCGATTATCCCCATTTCTGTTCTGTCTTCTTCTTATTCTTGCATGGATTCTGTTAATTCTTTGAAGTCTTGCTTCATTCTTTTCATTATATCATTTTCGTCTGTTAGTATATTTCCTGTTTTGCCTCTTATGTTTTTTAGTCCCGAAGGTTTTTTCCGTTTTAGCTACTTTAGTGTCCCAAAGAATAGTTTTTGGTTTTCTGTATAGGTGGCTTTCATCTTGTGGCCAGATTCCCCCCATAATTCTGGCACTTTTGATCATCTGTTTTATCACTGTTTTGGACTCCTTATATTGTTGATAGTGCTTCTCCTTTTTTTTTGTTCTTATATATTGTTTCAAAATATTTTCTTTACTTTGACTTTGGACTGGATGTCTGGTGTCCACCATTGGCTTCTTATGGTACGTATATTTGTTATCTTTGTTATTCCGCAACTTTCTTTCGCTGCCTTTAGTACATTTTCTTTAAAAAATATCCACTTGTCCTCTGTCTCTATATCTGTGTAGTTACATAGTTGGTTGGAATAGGTCTTTTATTTTTTGTTGGTATGTTGCTTTGACATCTTCCTCTTTTAACTGGTAAATTCGTATGTTTACTTTAATTATTTTTCTTCTTCTTTCCTTATTTGCATTATCTGTGACTGTTGTAATTTCTATGCGTATCAAATAGTGCTCGCTGCCTATTTCTGCATGTCTGCGGAGTTTTATATCTTTGAACTTTTTCCAAGTTTTTGTGTTTACGATGAAGTAGTTTATGAGTGACTTTTTATTTCTACCATATACTTCTTATGAATATTCGTGGATGTCTTTCTGTTCAAATTTTGTTTTTGTTATCACTAGGTCGTTTGAAATGCGTATATCTATTAGCCTGGAGCCGTTATCATTTCTTGTTTTCTCTCCGTTGATTCCCATGTATCTCTCTATTCCTTTGTTGTCGTTTGCTACACGCCCATTCATATTCCCTATTAGTATAGTATATCGTTCCCTGTTGTCTAGTTCACATTGTAAGGTTTCACAAATTTATTTTTCTCTTCTTTTCTTGCATTATCGTTTGGTGCATATGCATATGTTTCATTCTCTTCGATTTTTATTTCGGTTCTTAATATTCTTTTATTTACATATGATTCCTTTTGTACCTTTCTCATTTCTTCCGGTTTTATTATCAGTCCTACTTCTTCTGCTCCTCTTTGGTTTTCATGTACTCCCGACTAATGTAGCCAGTATCCGTCTTTTAGTTTTTTCCTGTGTGGTTTGTTGTCCGGTCTTGCCCCATTTGTTGCCATTATCATCACTTTTGTAGTCTTCTGGTTTCCTGCACTGAGTCGGGTTAGTTTTTTGTCTGCCGATATATCTTGCCATAGAGTGTATTTTCTGCTTTTGCTTTGAACTTTTTTCTTCCTCATTTATTGTCAGATGTGTAACATTATCCAGTGTTATCTTTTTATATCCTACCTTCATTTTTTTAGCTTGTTCTTTATTTTGTCTTGCTATGCCCCTCAATTATTTTTGTATATCTCTTTCTTGTGTAGTCAGGTCGTTTTCTCTATAAATGTTGGTTCCATGTAGTTGATGTTTCTTCTCCATTAATTTCTTTTTCTGGTTCCAGTTGTGCGTTTCTACCACTCTCTCTTCCTTCTTTATTTCATAGGCTTCATTAATTGGATATAATTTTGCTTTTGTGTTAGAGAGTTTGTTATTGTGCTTATATTTACTTATAAAATTTTGTTGCTTAATTTAAATACCGTTAATTGCCGGTTTGGTATTTTTATTGAATTACATAAATAAAATTTTTACGAATTTTTAAAAAATTTCAATATTTCCAATCTTATGAGATTAAGTGAGTGGTGTGAGTTGATAAGACTCTTTCAAATCAACAAGTTTCTTTGAAAAGAACAAGAATCTTCTGAGCATCTTCGAGCATTTTTACCATACTTCTTATGATAAAAACGTAAATTATCATCTAAAAATGTTTGTTTGGCAGTTTTTACTGTTTATTTTTTTATGTAGTTCAAAAAAAAAATCGGTAGAAATATCATGTTGCCTCAGCTTTGTTATTTTATTCTTGGTAAAATTAGTCAGGAAAGAATTTTCCTGCTTAGATAGGTAGGAATGACAGTTCCCTGATGTTTCAAAGTCGGTTCAAGTCTTTTATCAACGTTTTAAGAATAGAATAAAAAAAAATTGACGGGACTGACCTGTCAATGTAGGTTTCAATGATTATGTCTTAAAAACCGCTAAACTAAAAATTAAAAGACCAATTGTCTTAAGAGACATTATTCGCTTAAATTAAAAAATTACAACTACTATAAAATAAGAAATGTTAATCTGTTAATAATTATAACGAGAGGCGGTTAATATATTTTTTCCACCGCAACATAATTACGGAAGAAGCATCCGTTGTTTCCAGGTTCCCATAGTCTCAGATATGCTACGTAGTATACACATATGAAACTGCACACTTTAAGATTAACTAGCTCAAGACATGCCAACATCTAAACGTAATACCCCCCTTTGAGTATTTCCACAATTTAGAAAATAATAATTACAAATAACAGTGCTCACTTCCTTCACGATGCTTTTAGAATTTATAATTTTCGCTGTAAATATTTAAAATTCAGCTATAGAAGTTAATAGTAAATCTTTATTTAGTTTTTACTTAAAAAAGTTGTTTTTAATCAACCATCATTATAATTGTTTGGGGGAAACACGGCTTAATTTTAGATTGGTGCTTAATAGCCCAAAACGTTGTTGCGGAAATTAATTTAAGACTCACTGATCAAGAATGTTAAATTTTTGCTCATTCAGTTATAACCTAGTAAAATGTATTACATCTTCTTTTGTTGTTTTCTGTAGTGCTGATATTTTTTAATTGAAGTGCCTCTCACAATTCAAGGTTAATCTTGGATTTTTTGTTTTTCTTCAGGGACTGCTCAAAGTATTAGCTTTATTACACAGGTAGTCATTAAAAAGTGAAGAAAAGAATATCAGCTTGGTAACAGCAAGAGACATTTTCAGTACTAATTGCTTCAATTATTATCATTTGAGATAATACGACTTACAAGTGACGAATTTCTTTTAATATACCCTAACGATTCCAAAGAATTATTTACTGTATTTTCAGTATGATAATTTACTACCTCTTATTACTACTAGATCCATGATAACGCTAAAAGAGCTTTTATGGTCTTACCCAACTCAAACTCAGCGGCGGCCTTGAGCATAGCTAAGGAGGTTACATCCACAATAAAAAGAAACACAAATATATGACAAGATAAATTGAAATAAACAAAAGCTTGACAAATAATTTTTCTCAGAAACGGTTTAGGAAATGAAATCTTCTAAAGACAACAGGCCGGGAAAGGCTGATATACTATACCTCAAGTACCCGCAATCCTCATTTTGTTTTCTTTTTATGGCTCGATTCCATCTTGAGAACAGAACCCTCATAAATTCGATGCACGCATTTACAGTAGGAATTAACTGACGGTCGCACAATTTTTCCGAAAAGTGGAAGCGCTCTTAGCGCAACAGCATCTTTCTGCAGCAGCAACAGACAAGTTTTCTTTTCGTTGTGCTTTCTACTTGACCTATCTTTGCCTTTGATGGGCATCTAGCCGCCGCACTACTTATGGGCAATCGTTTTGGATCTTCTTAATTTACTTCGATTTGGAGTAAACCTTTTCTTAGCCTAATTGACTAAATATTCTTATTAATCTATACTAAATCTTGAGTAAATTTGTTTTAAAATAAGGTTAATACTCTACTTGTCAAATTTCCTAACCTAATCTACAATTTGTATATTTTCAAATTAAATTTTTAGTATAATCACTAAAAGCACAGATTTAACTGCGAAAGTAAGTTTATTGATTGTGATTTTCTTCCAGGTTTCTTCCTTGTCTATATTTAGCTCTCCACGATTTTCGTATAGATCAGTTTCTGATTAATTAATTAATTAGTTTTTGTAATTTTGACGTAATCAAGTTTTATTGATGATGTCTATTAAATTATATTTATTTAGATTATATTTTTATTTTGTACCAGAATACATACATGCCGGGTGGGGGTAAGGAAAAATAAACTCAGAAGGAAACAACGTGTTGGACTTTGCTGGGGCATGTGATATGGCCGTGAGAAACACCTTCTTCAAGAAACTAGAACATTAGGACATGACTTATAGGAGTAGCAGCACTCTAAGTCAAATCGACTTCCTTCTGTGTAGACGTACACACCTTGGAGAGGTTTGAAACTGTAAAGTGACAAAGAGAGAGTGTGTAGCTAGTCAACATCGACCTGAATAGCAGACTGTGACATAGAATTAAAGAAGATAATGTAACGGTTCGTTACTCGTCGTCATAAAATTATTTAAATTTCCTAAAATCCCGCCCAAGTTTCATTATTCTAAGTTGGTACGAGAGTGTCATAAAATAATGTGGATGCATACTCTCGACTTTTTTATGTTAATTTTCATAATTTATCGTTGAATTCAAAATTTAATTTTTTTCATTCATTAAATTGTATTAGAAATTTTATATTTTCAAGTTTTTCTTATTTAAAATCATCTTTTAGAGGATAATACGAATCTAATTGTTTTTGGGGAAATCCCCCATAGAAATATCCTTCAACGGTTCGATTTTAACATTTTTTTAAATATTCGTTATTCTCCCGTCTCAAAACTTGATTTGTGTTTGATAATTCCTTAGAAATTCTAACTTAATTTAAAAACGTAAAATCTTAATCTTAGGGCATTTGGTTTCTCTTCAGTTTGACTTTGTATAACTTTAGTCAGTTCACATTTTGAAATTTGGCGGGAGGGCGGACATTTTTCTTGGGCGTGGTCCTTTCTCTTTGAGCTGAGACAAAAGATTATGAAAGAAGTCGCACGATCAACAGGTTGTTTGTGATTTGCAGTTAGAATTTTGCAATCAAAAATTAGATTTTTTCAGCGAAGTCTGAATAAATACTGTACTAGCTAGTTTCTTCGTGTTGTGAAATTTTATTTTAGCCTTTGGACCTGGAAAGAACCGAGATTTTCTTGTTGGTTCCCTAAATGCGTTCGTTATAAGGGTGGGTCCATGAATGGTTCTCGAAATAGCTTCAAGTTAAAATCCTGTCGCTACCATTAGAAAAACCAGAATAATATGAATTCTCTATTAATCTGAGCTAGGAATTCATCAGAGGTAATATCGTTTATATGGTACTTGGATCAACAAACAAGAAGTAGAATCAGCATTGAACGTAGATCTTTTTGAGGAATGTAATAAAGCCAGAAAGTACATACATATCTGGGAGTTAAGTTTATTTTGTCTTTAAAATTTGTTCATACGACAAGGTAAAACTTTTGTTGTGCGATGTGGTGACATTTATTGGTTTTTGTTTTTTGAATTAGTGGTCATTGTTAAAAACCACTTGTTTTAACGACTAAAGAATATTAAATATTGTGGATATCCATTTGTTTATTAACAATTAGTTCCTATCAATGATATCCATTTATTCAATGATTTAAATATATTCCAAGTTCTGAATATCTATTTGCTTATTGATAATTAAGTTGCTAATTTTGATGTTTATTTGTTTGTTAACCTAGTTGTTAATTAAACTAGGGTGACGTCACCTTTATTTAATAAAAATTATTTAAAATTAAAAAGGTTTTTCACTCGTGTTAAAGAGTGACCTTCTCTTTTTATTTGTTTTTGTGTTAATGTTTATGCAATAAACATTTTGATTGAATAAAACTGTATATCATTTTTTGTGTGTCTTATATTTTATTGATAAACACCATGTCTGTTTTGGAATTTTGAGTTTTTCTTCCAATTTAAACAAAAAGGCTCTAGCGTCCAACAAATTGTTATTCATCGGTACAGTTTTGATTGTGTTGAAGATAAAAGTTTAAATAACAGACTTGTGGTTTATTATAGTGTTGGCAGACCTCAATTTGATTTTAAAGCTATCTGACACCCACGATCCATAATGAGACGAGTCATCATTAGCCGGATGATTTCTAATAAGCATTAAAGTTAGTTGGTGAGTAACCTTTAAATTGGAAATAAACTTTCTTTAAAGATTGTTACAAGAGGAAGGGAGTAATGAGAGCAAGATATTAAGTGGTGGAAATTGAAAGATCAAGACCTAAAGGACACCTTCAAGGGGGAAATTCTAGCAAAGATAAGTTGGTGGGACAAAATCTGCAGAGTGATGTTGGAAGCGAGCCTAGGTTGACATCCGGTAAAAGCCCTACTGGCGAAAAGAAATCATAGTGGTGGAACGACGAGATCCAGCAGGCGGTTCAAGAGAAGGAAGAGGCTAAAAAGAAATATGACTTCTCCCAGCAAATAGAAGACAAAAAGGAATACAAGAATAAGAAGAAAGAGGCAAAGCGGGCAGTCGCCATGGCAAAGGCTAGTGCTAAGATAAATTTTATGAAACGCCGGAAGGGCAGAACTGGCTGTATAGCGAAGACGAGAAATAAGGCATCAAAGGTCTTCACTCATGTAAAGCAGATTAAGAATGACAGTGGGGAGACCCTTAGCAGCAAATAGAACATCAAGCAGGGATGACGACTACTTCAAGAAGTTGTTGAACAAAGGAAACTCAAGAATTGACAGAGGACCTGGCCTGATAGGTGAAAATGTAACACTTGGCATAAGTCGACAGGAAGTACGAGAGGCCTTAAAGAGAACGAAGAACGGTAAGGCTGCGGGACCTAATGGTGATGGTATACCCCCGAAGAGTAGATTCCTGAAGCTATAGAAGTATCATACTTATGTCGCACACAATAAACGTATGAGAAAGGATCATGAACAGCAGAATACGAGAAGAGACAGCAATCTCAAAAGACCAGTTTGGTTTCATGCCTGGAAAGGGAACAACGGATACATTGCTCATTTTAAGACAGATGTTGGAGAAGTATGGCAAGAAAAAAAAAGGAGTTCCGCATTATTTTCGTAGATCTGGAGAAGGCGTACGATACAGTGCCTAGGAAGGAGAGCTGGAGGTGTATGAAGATGCGGGGAGTCCCAGAAAAATACGCCTAATTCATGATAGATATGTATGAGGGAGCCCACACTAAAATAAGAATTAGTGTTGGAATGACCGACAGATTCCCCGTGACTGCGGGCGTCCACTAGGGTTCAGCTTTGAGCCCCTATCTATTTAACCTGGTAATGAACGTGTTGATGGAGCATGCCCAGGACCTCTTCCTTTGGGCTGGGCTGTTTGCCGACGACATTGCTATAGCAGAAAAAAGTCGAGAGAAGGCAACTGAAAAGTTGGAGGCAGGCCATCTAGGAATGTGGTCTCAAAATAAGTAAGGAAAGCTTGACAAGGATACGTAACTTCAAGTACCTCAGGTCATTTGTAACAAAAAGCAGTGACCTCCAAAAGGAGATAAATCACAGGATTCGAGCAGGTTTATTGAACTGGAGAAAGACTACAGCGAGATATGGCCCGTGAAGAAGGTTCAAGAAAAGAAGTTGCAGGCAGGGGTAGTTGAGGCTTACATTTCGAGTGGCATTACGTAGTTTGTAATTTCGCTCTAATAATCTGTTGGTTTTTTAATGTCTTTGAGTGTTTAGAGTAGATTTCCAGTGTTTTTCTCTCAATTCTCAGATTTTTTCCAGACATCAAAAGCATTGTAAAAACCCATTTCTGTAAGTCCCTCAATTCGATTTGCAACTTAACAGTTTTGGACATTGTAGACGCAGTTTTTGTACGATTAGCGTTGTGCTATAGAGTATCTAAAGTAGAACCGACGCAACTATGTGCAAATGAGACAATTTCCCATAGGTGTCTCACTGGAATTGAACACATTAAGCATCACTTTTTTCTAAAAAATTTAACATTACAGTAAAAGCATCAAATTTTGCCATAGGTGCTGTTGTTAGTCAAGGTCTCATTGGAATGGTAAAAACAAAATCGCCGCCTTCTTCAATCATATTTTAAAGTACTTAATTTATTTTACAGTCTTTCCTACCTTCTACAATTGTAAATGATAATTAGATAGATACAATTATCTATAAAAAACATCTATAACTTAGCATTTACAATGCATCATTATGCTGAAAAATTGCACAAAATATTAATGCAACGTAAATTCCAGAATATACAAAATAAATTATTTAACTTTATCCTACAGGACACAACCAGGAAAAGTCGTTTTGATAAGTTAGGCAGCTTAATTAAATTTGTTACTTTAAACCTAGATATTAATGGCCCTGAGCGTTATGATAATAAGTGTTTATTGAAGTAATACACTAACCAACTTGTTTGGCTTTTAAGAAATAAATTCATATTTAATATTTTTAAATTTAGTTGCCAAATTTTAAGCTTGGTTTGCGCTGTTGCCACATAAGAATTTTTAAATGAATGTCCAGATAAATATCGCAATTACAAGCTTGGTTTAACTTGCAGGGGCAGATTCATTCATTTGCTGGACTTCTTTATCTATTTCATTATTGTTTATAAGCTAATGTTGATTAAATAACGTTATAATAATTATGAATGGACATTTTTTATACATCTTCAATCTGATGACTTGTCCTTAATAACTATTTATTATATCTTGTTCTTTGTTTATTTTTTTGTTGCGATAAACGGTTAAGGTGGCTAGTTCATAGCTTTTATTTAATTGAATTTGTAATTATCTTTGTTGTAGCGTCAATATCCAGGTACTATTAGGTATTACCTACCAATCAGGTGAATTTGAAAATCATCCCAGTAAAGTTTATATAAATTATTTTATTTAATTTATCATCTTGGGCTTTACCCGTGAAAACTTCTTATATTACGAGGAAGAACAGTTTGTTTCTTATTATTTTACAAAGTCATCGCTAACTAATAATAAAAGTAGAAATTAATTGTGCAACTTACAATATTTTAAATATACTTTCTTTAAAAGTTTAATTAAATTTTTTTCGTAAAATAAATTTCCATTAATTATTGCTTAACTTTATATATTGTTTAATAAACACACAGATAATTATTTTATTGTTACCGTTCTCATCAATAAACATCTCTTTAATAATATGCAATAATTAGACGTATTTCAACTAATTGTTACTGAGTAATTAAAAAAAAATCATCTTTTAGTCACCTACGCGTATTTACGAAATAAAAATTAAAAACAAATACCTACATAAATTATGAAAATTACTGTGATCGAAAGAGGAATTGCTGTTTACAAGTATACCATTATAGATTTATCATGTCGGTAATAATAACGTTCAAAACCTATTAAATTTCATAAGTAAATATACGAGATCTTGATGCACGCCATTCTAAATTGCTTCGAATCGTCGTATATCCTCGACTCTCTTCGCTTTTCGATTGCATTAATAAAATTTCTTATACTAGGATTATTCCTTTTGACAGCAAGTAAACAATAATTTTGTTGAATTAAATTTAAAATATTGTTATAATAAAATTTAATTATTGTAAATTCATAACGATACGTAAAGTAATAAGAGAAAAGAAAATGTGCTAGAAATTTAGGTGTCACATTTTTTATTTAATTCTGTGCACACAGTTCTCATATTATAGAAGTTGTGACGTTCGTTCTGTTGGGGTATTCCTAATATATTCTAATTTCTAGGTCTCTTTAAAACGTTCCGTTAAAGTGGTAATCGCAAGAGAGGATCTGTATAAATTAACTTTAGCTGTTTATAGTACACATCTGTGTCTGTTACATTAAGGTGCATAAAAATGCGATTTCATTATAGTCGATCAAATTATGTTACAGGAAAACATCATTTGACTAGCAAATGTTGGAATATTAAAAATGATAATACTAATAAAAATATTGTGATCCATCTGCAGAGCTTTTGTAGGTTTGTTGTTTGGAAGTAAAGACTTTTTCTAGATATTTGCCATTAACTTAACAAAAAAAATGTATACAGTATGTCCAAAAGATCGCTTTAAGCATGAGGATCTAGGAAACAGTAAAATGAGAGGAATTGTTCAGTACATTAAGGTCAACTAATATCCACATCAAAAGTTCTAAAAACCGTATTCGTTTAAATGTTGTCTAAAAGTTGATGAGTGTGAATTCTCATTTGAGGTGTTAATTGGGCTAGTGCCACACTCTGTTGCGATATTTTGTTGCGACATTTCGGACACTGACTCTGCTTTCGTTCACAGGGCGGTTTGGTTTATTATTTTGCATTTCTAATTTACTTTTTTTCGTAAGTCTTCGACTTCACCGATGCTAATAATTGCAGTTGAGGAACCAGTCTGCAAATTAAACCGAGAACAAGCAGAAAAGTACAGATACAGGACGAGAGTTGTACTGGACAAGAAAAGAAAGGTGAAGCAGAATTTCACCAAAAAAGAGATGAGAGCGGTCAACTCACTAAACAAAAACAGCTCGATTAAGATCTTTCCCACTGACAAGAGCAACGCAACTGTGGTTATGGACACGGAAACTCACGATAGTAAGGTCCAAGAACTGCTAATTCAACTGCTGTTCAAACATAAAGAAGAGCTCTCGACCAAAGAAAGAAGCAAAATAACTCCGTATTATAGTAAGCCGCCCCCACCTGTATACAGCCTGCCAAAGATACACAAGAAAAACATACCTCTGAGGCTGATTGTGAGCTCGAGAAGCTTTTCTTCTCATGAACTGGCCAAATTCCTGTTGGATATAATAACTCCACTGGCAGGAACAACTCTGTCAGCAGTCAAAAATACTGACTAGGTACTAATGACGTCCTGGTTAGCTTCGATATAGTCAGCCTATTCACAAGCGTCTCAACAGATGAGACTATAATTATCGTTATAAGAAAGCTGAAAAATGACCGCATCCTGAAAGTACGAACAAACTTAAGTGTAGACGCAATAATGGGGCTGCTCACAATATGTATCAAGACAACATATTTCCAATTAGTCAGCAAATTCTACCAGTAGGAGTTTGGTATGGAAATAGGTTTACCTCTCTTTCCAATTATGAGCAACGTCTTCATGAAAGAGTTTGAGCAGAAGGTGATTTCAGTCTCAAGCAAAGCCAAAATTGTGGCTAAGGTATGTCGATGACAGCTTTGTAATATGGCCACATGGGACTGAAAAACTTGACAACTTCCTACACTCTCTCAATAATCGCGGTCCTTCGATCAAACTCACAATGGAAATGGAGTCTAAACAACTAATACTGTTTCTGGCAGTCTGGGTTCAAAGAGACGGGAACAAGTTCACAACGAACGTATACAAGAAGCCTACTTCCACCTGTCGAAGGAAGTATGAAATCTGGCAGGGATTTTCATCTACATATGCGCTCTTGTAATGCTTAAAACGCAGTGCGGTAGGTCAGAACAGAGAAAGCTCCGTAAAAATTCTTAAAATCTGACCACAAACAACCATTACAACTCATTATGGCTGAAGAAAGAAAGTTCCCTTGGCAAACAACGACGATAAGGACGACGGAATCCACTTTCTTTCCTTTGTCAATCTTCATGTCAACAACATCTCTCTAAGAAGAAGCTTCAGCCTTTGCAAAACCCACCATGCTTTATCATAACCTCGTATATAATATTAAAAGACATAGAGGAATCTCTGTCTTTTCTTGCTTCTGCCCGGATCTCCTTCAGAGCGGTGGCGGTATGGGGCACGGAACCTACGACAATTTTGAAAAGGATGAAAATGCAAGCGTCGCTACGGATGGGCAGAGTAGTCGAACGAACTGAAAATTTTGAAAAACCGACGGCGCGTCTCTCCGTGTTACCAACGAGCCTTATCGAGATGCGCGGAAACAGGAGAGCGCTTATAGTGTTTTGTTTGGACCCGACGAACGCGATCGTAACGACCAGCGCTTTCGGTCTTTTGGTTTTGCTTTTTGCGAATTTTTGATTTTTAGAAGGAAAGCTTTATGGCGAGTGCGTTTTATTTTGTGTTTCTTTTTGTTTTGAAAAAGAAAGAGATAAATAAATAAACAGAGAGAGAGAGAGAGAGAGAGAGAGAGAGAAAGAAAAAGAAGAACATTTTTCTTCAGAAGGTATTGTGGCATCGACTTCGGATTTTTTCGTTTTTTATTAGCGAACGATAAAAGATCTGGTTCAAACTACCTGAGGGCTTCTGATCGTCTATTGTTTTTTGATTTAGCGGATACATATTTCAGGAACGGCTGGTCGTATCGAGATGGGACTTTGATTGTTAGGTGTGGTCGGAGAAAGGCTTTTAAAAGATGTGAGCGAGAGATTTTGTGTTTCAGAAACGGTTGGCTCTATAGAAATGAAACTTTGATTGTTTGATGTTGTGGAAGAATGACTTTCAGAAGGTTCTGCATTTCAGGAGCGGCTGGTTCTGTAGACATAGGAGTTTGATTGTTAGGTATCAGAAGCGGTTGGTCCTATCGAGATGGGACTTTGATGGTTATGTGTGGTGGGTAAATAACTTTGAAACGATCCGTGATATGCGCATCGTATTTGTTTTTCTTGTCAGCTGGGCAGTCAGACTTTCAGCCACCAATGTCACGGCATGTCGACAAACAAAAGGGAATCCGATCTGTTTATCTGTTTACCTGATCTGATGATTTTTCTAAGTCTTTCTAAGAATGTTATCCGGTAGTTACCAGTATTTTAAGAATAGACTCCCTAACAACGATTTTGATGTTTATAATTTTCTAAATTTTAGATTTATATTCTGTACAACCAGCATAGTGCGTAGTGCGACGTATTTTCCAAATATTTGCTTGCATTTCAAATGGCATGACGTAATTCGTAATTTCTAAATAATAATCTGTTGATTAATTAGTGTCTGCTAGTGTTTTAGGAGCTTTTTTCTAATATGTTTGGCGTTCTTTCCAGAGTATTAAGACAATTAATAATATATGAACATCAATACTTGTACAAATTCCTAACTTTGATTTGCAACTTTATAATTCTGTAAGGTCTATACATTGTTTCTGTACAACCAGAGTAGCGCCAGGAGTTACTAAAAGATTCTCCTATATTTCGATTGGCATGTCGTAATTTGTACTCTCAAGCTTGTTTTGTTTATCTAGTCTACGAATGTTTAAGAGTAGATTCCCAGCGTTTTTCCAAAATTGTTCAAAACTGTTGTTGGGTCTGGTTACGTTTTGCGAAAAAAGTCTGCGTAGACAAGGTTTCGTCGATTTAAATTAAATGCGGTGGTTTAAATCGACCGATCGCTTTTAGCAGAAGACTCCACCAGGGCCGGTAACTTGTTTGAACAATTATTGTAATGGGTTATTGTAATTTATATTTAGAGTAGATCAGGATCAGTCTAATTCTCAAATTGTATAAAATCCTAATATTCAAGAGATAAAAAGTAAAATCGAAAAGATATCGAATGGTATATTTCTTATTTATTATTATGGTTCGGTACTTATACAAAAGATAATTAATTAATTATTCTCTGTAAACGCAAATCTCTACGTAGAAGCATGAGACAAGTTTCTCTGTAAAATGTGTTTATTTATGCGTATGACACCCATATACCTATCCCCGTAACAATTGCAATAACTATAAACGATATTTTAACAATGGCCGATGCTCCGATTCTCATTCGTTCATCACAGTCTATTGTTTCAGAATCATATGATACAGTAGATGTCTACAGCTAAATATTAAACTACTTAACCTTCGTCATCAACTTCATCATCTAAAAGGCTACTAATAAAACTGACGTTTAGGGATGACTGAGTGTCAAAGTCTGGTTTTTTATTTCGTGTAAAAGTGCTAACGCAGGGGGGAAGGAGTAACACTTAGTCCTCGTACTGTATTAGGAAGAGCGATGTTCCGTCTTTTGCGAGACACAATGTTTGCATTTTAATGTAAACTTCCTAAGCTTAAGAATTTGTCAATCTGAGAATTCTTAATGCACCGCAATTTCTCGTTGGACTAAAAGAAAATTAGGTTAGGTTAGTCCCGATAATATTAGTCTTTAAATGTAATCCATTGCTTCAACAGATAAAAATATGATACGCTTTCAAATTGTTATTATTGGACTTTGGTAAATGCTTGTTAATTTTTTTCGATTTATTTATTTATTTTCGCACTCATTTATTGTTTATTAAAATTTTATAATTGATTATTGTTCAAAGATGGGTATAATATAGAGTATTCAAGTTTTTTTGCACTTTTTCACTGTGTAGGTAACATTTTCATTTTCACGTCGCTGTATCAAATTGGATTTAATCCGAACCCGCATGTAGTAGTCAGTTTAAAAATCTCACTTAATTATACATTGTTTTTTTCTTTTAATGCTTTAATCTATCTAATAATAATACATTGGCCCGCATTTGTAGGCGCACCAGAAGTTAGTTGAAACAAGAGTTGCAGCATGGAAAATTCTAAAGAAGCAAACGTAGTAAAAAGCGCCAGAAACAAATTTTTCCAAACAAAAATAATCAGTTTTATATAAAAATTATACATTCACTGATTTGTGTAAATTGTAGTTTTCCCAAATTAAACATAATCAACTTGGAGCTACGAATAAACTCTTTTCTCTTTTAATTATTTAATTATTAAATTAATAAATTCTATTTAGTCCAGATCAGTTGTCGCTAAAAATAATCAGAGGAAAAGAATTTTAACATGCCTATTATTAAAATAAACAAGATAAACCTTCTTCAAACATTTTCAACTGTTGCTAAAGACCAACAAAGCTACACATCTTTCTAACCTCCCAGAAAGGTAAACTTGGAAATCCCTCTGGGAAGTTAAAAATTATATAAGCACTTACTGAGAATTTAAAGACAAAACTCACCCTATTTCGTATTATTTTTCTCTAAAACCTTTTATTCCACTACTAAAAGACTTAAATCACCATTTTTTGGTATAACGTTTCGTTTTTTCAATAATCAATAGGTTAAGTTTGAGTCTTTTGAAGTCCTACCAAAATACAATGAATTAGGTTGGTATGAGAAACGTCACTGTAACTTTGATATCTAACTACTTTATTTTGGTAAGTAAATTTCTTCCAATTATGACCGGATCTGAAATTTGATCTGCATAATCATCTAATTAAATTTAAAACTGTTAATTCATAGAGTTTTTTCATTTAAATCGTTTCTTTAAAAACCTGGAACTTTCTGGAATTCGATTAACTACCTCTTCGATTTATTTCGAATCATTGCCTTCTATTCTTTCTCAGTATTTTTTAGATATTTCTTGTTGTCCGCGTAAGAATTCTGTTCTCATCGCATAATTATCTAAAAATCCTAACTTGAATTAAAAAAAGTATGAAAAAGGACGAAAATTTTTAAATTCGCCTTGCGATTAAAATCAACCCTATGTTTGAATCCCCGCGAAAGATATTTTGTTTTTTTTGTCACATTTTGTTTCTTGTAGTTTGTTTGTTTGTTAGTTTGTTTTGTGTAAATTTTTGGTAAATTCCCTTGAAAAATCTAAAGGTAAAATTGAAACTTTTAATTAAATTACTACCTGATATTAAAAATATTCAAATTTTTCTATAGAAAAACATCTTTTGTTTGGAATTATTCCAGTGATTCCCCGCACCTATAAAAAGAGTGAGACTCGTTCTCTACTATTGTCGTCTTCAGTATATTTATTGATAATTGAATAATTACATATTTTTAACAATAGTGTGTTCCACTAAAAGTATTACACTACTATTTTATTTATTGGTTTAACTATAATAATGATAAATTTCTATAACTTTATATTATATACAGGGTTAGTAAAAAAATTAATTGATTAAACAAGATATTAAACAAAGTAAAAGAATAAGAAATTAAGAATATAACTAACATATAAAATCAATATTAAAAGTTGAATTTATGAAATAAAATATTGTAACGAAAATAATCTACTTATTAAGGTAAAGAAGAATAATTGATTAAACAGAATATTTAAAACAGTAAGAGTATAACAACATTTCAGAAAAAAAAGAGTTTTAAGATCTTTAATAACAATAAATCAAATTAATCTATATTAGACGTATTTAAATCGATAATGAAAACAATCGTTTTGTGAAGTTGAATTTAAACTACATAATAATTATTATTATTTCAAATTTTTAATTTATCTTTAATTTTGAAACGTTCTTTGTAAACTCTTTAAAAATTTTCCATCAGTCGTGTTCATTAGACAACATAGTTATGTCTTCTAAAGTTGTCGGCCAAGTTAGGCCCATTTTAATTAATTTACTTTCGCATTTTTGTCTATTTTGTTCTTCGTTTTTGCATGTTAGTATTATGTGTGTAGCTGTATCAATTTGTTCGCAAGAACGGAGAGTTTCGTCATCGTTAATTTTGCCAATTCTGTTTAAGTAGTCTTTAAAGTTTCCGTGTCCTGTAGTTAGTTGTACGGTCAAATAATTTAGTTCACCTGCTATTTTCCGGCTTCTTAAGCGTGTCTTTACAACGAATTTTTTGATCTCCCATTCGAAATATTGGTTTTTGTTGATTTGAATGTTTTCCAATGAACAAAGCTTCCGTTTTAGTTATATTAAAATTTAATTTTTCTTCGTTAGCCCAATCTAAAATTTTATTAAGTGCCATGTTTCCTTTTTCTTTGAGATTTTTAAATTGTTTAGATTTAATTATTAACAATGTATCGTCGGCAAAACTTATGATTTCTGAATCTTCTGGAAGCTTAACCCTATATATACTTTCGTATATAATATTCCAAAATATTGGTGCTGAACAGGATCCTTGCGGGCAACCTTTTTCGATTTTAATTGATACGAGGGTTGCTATTTATATTTCTGGCCTAACAATGAAAAAACTAGTATTTATGATCGAAACTAGTTTTATTGTTTTTCAAAATATTCTCCATTAAGATTGATACACTTTTCCATGCGTTTGAACCAATTTTCGAAGCACTTTTTCCACTCTGTTTGAGGCAGCTCCAAAATATGCGTTTTGAAACAAAAAACGGCTTCTTCTGGTGTTGAAAATCGTTGACCACGCAGTTTGTTTTTGATGTACGGGAATAAAAAGAAGTCATTGGGTGCCAAATCAGGGCTGTATGGTGGATGGCCCATCAACTCGACCTTCTGGGTGGTTAAATATTCAATTGTTTGAGCAGCGGTGTGAGAGCTTGCATTGTCATGATGAAGAATGATTCGCCTCTTCTTTGAAGTTTTCCGAATTTCTCCAATGACTTCTGGCAAACAAATGGTTGTGTACTAACGCCACTGTTGCCACATGACCGGTAATGCCAAAGAAACAGGCAACCATTTGCTTCGATGTGCTTCTTCCGCGAACAACTTTTGTTGGATTTGGCTCGTCTTGAAAGACCCACACAGTTGATTGCTGTTTTGTTTCGGGGTCATATGCGTAGATCCATGATTCGTCACCTATGCAGATGTTATACACAGCATTTGATGCACCTTTCGCAAATTTTTTCAACATTTCAATGCACCAGTCGACGCAAGCCTTCTTTTGAGCATTGGTCAGGTTATGCGGGATCCAACGGGAACAAATTTTTTTTACGGCCAAATGATCATGTAATATCTTGTTGATGCTAGTCATACTAATGCCCAAAGATGCCTCAATCTCACGGTATGTTACATGACGATCTTGTTTAATCAGTTCACGCACAGCATCGATGTTTTCAGGCACAACGACAGATTTTGGACGGCCTTCACGGACTTCGTCCTGGAGTGAACATCGGCCACGTTTGAATTCATTATACCAGTTTTTTACAGTGCTGTAGGATGGAGCTTCATCGCTATATAATGTATTAAGTTCATTGATGCACTCTTGTCGTGATAATCGACGTCGAAAGTTATGAAAAATAATTGCACGAAAGTGTTCACGGGTCAATTCCATTTTTTACAAGGGAATGCACTTTTCAATTAACTGCAAACAACAATACTCATCGCACTCAAATGACAAAATGTTGTGGTTGAGGTTATGTTCAACAATGTAAAGTTTACACCGGAAATGTCAGCTGACGCCTGGAAACAGTCAGTGTTGCCAAGGCCAGAAATATAAATAGCAACCCTCGTATTGCTTCATTTGGTAAGTATACCGAAGCATATCTGTTTGTGAAATAATCTTTGATAATTGATATTAATTTTGTTGGACATTCCCTCTTTCAAGTTCCCAAATAATTCTTGGCCACCAGGCATTATTGAAAGCCCCTTTAATGTCTAATGCTATAATGGCGCGATACATTTTATTATTTTTACATTCTTTTATTGTGTTGACAAGTTTTTCTATTGCTTGTACACAGTTTTTGCCCTCTCGAAATCCAAATTGTCTTTTGTTAAAACCTCCCTGTTTGTATATAAAATAATTTAAACGTTGTGTTATAATTTTGTCTAAGATTTTTCCTAATGTTGGTAGTAAACTTGTCGTCTTTAATTAATCCTTTTAATAAACTATCAGAGATACTCCCAATAGATACAAAATCTTGAGAAAATCTTGTTGGAATTTATGAAATCGCAAGATCTTTGAGGACTTAAAATTAGAAATTATTTGATTGCACAATGTTGGAACTTTCCATTGGTGTTATTCCCCAGGATAAATTGGCACTGAAGCCCTTTTAAAACAATCATTTGCATGTGGTCTCCAATTACACCATTACTAACTCTGTAGTAAGCAATCAGAATTTTTTAGTAATAATTACAATTTCACGTGCGTACCGGTTGATGGTTTGTCAATTAAATAGGAAATTTATAAATTCATCTTGTTGTTTAATTATTTAGAAGTCCGAATAACTTGAATCATTTCAAATTAAACTTGTTAGTAATTTTAGAATTTCTTTCTTTCTTGTTTAAACTTGGCTAAGTTACCGAAACCAAGTCGAGTAGTGTTAAGCAAAGAAAGGTTTACGATAACACCACGGTCCTGGTCAAACTTTTGAATGAATGTCCACCAACCATTTTTATATATGTTGTAGACCACAAGATAAACTACCCACCCCACAAGAATCTTTGGTAGACACCCATGTAAAGTACCAGTTTTCGAAGATGAAAGTTCTGATATTCGGGAGAGCTGTTGAGTTTCCATATATGCATGTTCATGCTTTTTAAGTCCTCATATATGCATTTCCATGCTGTAAATTCATATATATACCAAAAAACGTTTATATAAACCCATATAGGTGTATGTAAAACAAAATTAATTATTTGGATAACATACAATGAAATAAGCTAGCAAAAATTAACTGTGTATGCTTCATAGATAAAAATATTTGCCAAGCTTTTGTTTCCTGAAATACAAAATATCTGTCAAAAAGAATACAAAAGACGGTCGGTGTCGTCCGGATCGCTTAAAAATCATTCTATCGCCATACCTAACAATGAAAATCACATCTCGATAGGACCAACCATCCTTGAGATACAATCCATTAAAAAGCAAAAGACCGTTGGTGGTGTCCGGATCGCTTAAAAGTCTTTCCCCCGCTACAGATAACAATTAAACACCCATCTCGACAGGACAATCCGTCTCTGAGGTATGGAGTATTCGCCATATTAAAAAACAAGACGATCTGAGGCCTCCGGGTAGTTTGAACGGGCTTCCCTTCGTCCGCCATTGAAAAACCAAAAAGATCCAAAGTTGATACGACGACCTATTCGGAAGATATGTTCTCTCTTTCTCT
>VTPC01090355.1:488021-502537 GCA_011009095.1 Ignelater luminosus
TCTCTCTCTCTCTCTCTCTCTCTCTCTCTCTCTCTCTCTCTCTCTCTATTTATCTTTCTTTCTCAGAACAAGAAAAAACAAAAAACACATTCGTCACGAAGCTTCCCATCTAAAAGTCGAAAATCCACAAGAAGCGAAACCGAAAAAACCTTCCGACGCACCACGCACTACAGTAGCGTTTGTCGAATCCCAACGAAACGTTATAAGCGCTCTTCTGTTCTCGTGGAGCGCCATAAGGCTCGTTGGTAAGACGGAGAGGTGCGCCGTCGGATTTGCAAAATTTCCGACTCGTCTGACCGCTCCACCCATTCGTTCCCGCTTTTCAAAATTTTCGGTTCCGCGCTCCTCACCGCCCCCGCTCGGAAGGAGATTCGAACAAAAACGAGAAAAAAGAAAGATATCGTCTATATCTTTTTATATTATAGACGAGATTGTGACAAATCATGGCAGGTTTTGCAGTGGCTGAAGCTTCTTAAAGAATGTTGTTGACATGAAGATCGATGAAAGAAAAGAAAAGAGTGGTAGTCGGTTGCCAAACGAACTTCCCTTCTTCAGACATGATGAGTTGTGGTGGTTGTTGGTGGTAGGAGAAGTGAAAGCACAGGTTCGATTTTGCAGAGACGCCACTAAATAGTGTGATGAAGCGGCGAGTAAAACGGCTGCGATTTGTGGCCGCAGTTGAACAAAACCGAAGTCATACAAAAAAATAAAAAGCAACAGACGGTAAATAGCAGGAGTGTGTGTTGCGATTAACAAAGTTTGTAGGATTGGTTTGTGGAACGTCATGGTGACAGTTAGCGGTAAACTAAGCCTTGGTCGGCTGATGTTTAAACTTGCATCTAGCTCTGACGGCAGGGAAAGGTGATCAAATTCTACGGCGCTTTTTCTGTTCTGATCTACTGCTTTGCTGAAGTACCTGGGTTTAGAGCGCATCTACAAATGAAATCTTCGTCAGATTGCATACTTCTTTTGACAGGTGGAAGTAATTTATGTGGAGAAACCATCTAGAGTTGGCTCTTTCCTTCTAACGAAGGCATATGGCGGTGCAGTAGTAAACATGAAAAATCTGTAGTCCATGACGGGGCGACAAAGGTTTTATAAATATTTGCGTAGAAGTGTGTGAGGGTGCCAGTCTGAAATGCCACAGTTAAGCTTGGAAAACAAGCCTTGGCGTTTCTGGACCAACGTCGAGCATCGCCTCAACTTGTCACCCCAGTTCAACATAAAAGTAAAAGTAATACCGAAATGTTTGACGGAAGCAAAGAGTTCTAGGCGGGAGCCCCAGAATTCCAGACAAAATTGTTTTGATGTTGCAAAAAAAATGGATGACGAAATAGTATCACCTGTGTTTTTTGAAGATCAGGGCAGGATCGCCTGTGAAATGAGAGAGGTAGGTAGATGGATTGAGTGGGATGTGGCAGTAAAAGTGAACAAGATGAGAGATAGGATCATCCTTAAAGAATGCCGCTCTTGACAGAGCCTGGTGTACTCGTATGCGATGTTGGAGTGAGAACAAGAAACTGTTGATAAATCTGACAAATAGGGTGGGACTTATGTAGAGTGTCAGTAGCTTGTATAAGAGTTCTTCGTGTACTACTCTACTGAAAGTCGTTTCGATATCTAAAAAGACTGAATACAGACTGTCAAGCTATTTAATTCTTTTCTCCACCCCGAAACTCTCGCGTGTGTTTAATTTAGTGCGCCTAAGGAATCACAAGCTGTTCGAAACCCCATCATTTCTCCAAGACGCTTGGATACTTGACTGACAGCCAAGAGGGCCAACTTTGACTTTCGGCACGATGTACTTTGTTAGATGCTTGTCAGGATTAATTAGATTGTAGAAAATAAATTGTGACGTTAGTTTTGCATGTTTGTTATTCACGATAAACTACAGTTACCATCCTAAGCTGGGGGTTAGTGTAAATTAGATTAAGTATTTTTTTTTATTTTTATAAATGTTTAAATTTATTCGGCATTTTTAAAAATTCCAAAAATTAGCAAACTCCAAGTCAAGAGTGACACTAACACAATAATCTCAATGATGGAAAGTGTGTTCGGATCTCCAATATTTCGGTAATGAGTTATTTTTAGCAATAGCAGCAGCCGAAGGGACCAGGGTTCTTTAATAGTTTATTCTGTTTTTTATATTTCAAGATCGTTAACATTTTATAGGAGCCAAATCTCAGTCGTATGATTAGGCCTTGGTTATGCAAGCTGCTTCCTAGCGGCGAGCCTGCACCAACCCCGTTTTTGGGGTAGTACAAGCATAGGGAAAGGCTAGTTTTTCTCGTCGAACCAGCCCGTCTCCGATACCCCAGAGCTGACCGGGTGGCACATTAATTTGTGTTGACGGTAAATTATCGCACCAGGGTGTGGAAGTTTTGTCTTTCCCGTAACAAACTATATATGTAAAGTTCCATCTTACACACTGATGAAAATTTGATTCTAAGAGTGCATTGCATATAGCATTATTGCAGATATGGTCGCTATGAAAATCTATTACTGCATTAAACAAACCAAAACCTCTTTTGATAATCATATTATTAACCTCATTAAATTGTCATTTATAAGAGTCAAGATTGAGAAAAATCACCGGTCTTCTGCAAAACTGGTTTTAATAAAATATTAAGCGTAATAGTTAGTATAATAAAACTTACCAAATTACAAAGATTTTTAATTACGTATGTAAATTTTTACATTTCTGTCTAATTTATTATGGTATAAAAATAAACTATTTGTTTATTCATACAGTTTGTAAAATATAATAACGAGTATTGCATAATGTAAGAGAGCGTATCCGTTTTGTTTACCGTGAGTGTGAGTGTGTGTATTATGTGTATTCAACAGGATATATTTTTCTAGAAAAATTTTTAAGCAAGCCATAATAAAAATATACGTTTAAATACCAATTACCCACTTAATTAAGCATAAAGTATAGATCGCAATCAGTAGAACAATGCAGATATTTCACTGTTGCTTAGTTATGTTAATGTGTGCCGCTCGTTGGGAATTCTATAACCACGCTGTTAATAAGGGTTAACTTCGCAACGGCAGCTATTGTATCAAATTTAAAAAGCGGAAAATTAATGATTTATTAATTTGTAGATGTAATGAAAAGCTATTTGTAGCGGTACTTCTATTTTATCTGCATACATTTTTTGGTTCGTGATTTTTTATGTGTTATGAACGAATTATGCCAAGATCTTATCACACTTTGCTCAGTTACTCGTACAACGTTTGATGTATAACCCATGCGATACATTCAGGAACATATCATTTCATTGTTCTGTTTTGAATGTTGTGTGTCAAATTATTTAAGACTTCATTAGCATTTTTGAAACATTTATATTAGAGCAACCAAATAGATCAGACAATAGAATTAACATTAAGGGGAAAAAAGAGGTTGTACCTACCTCCTATGAGAGAAGTTGTTTGTTATTAATTATTTTTCGATTTATTTATGTCTGCTGTTATGTTCATCATCAATATTAATAACTAAACACATTATTATGTCTTCTTAGAATTTTGCAGTTTTGTTCGTTGCAAACGACTGTTGAACGAAGACAAACATAATTGTTGCATATAAAAGTGTCAACAAGCAAGCAGTGGTGCAAGAAGATAAAAGATAGAAGAGAAAAAATAATTAGTAATAAGTACTAGGGAGAAAATTTAATTTAAGTAGTTCCATTCAAATGCTGATCCCAGCGTCATCTGTTGCTATTACTAAGAATGATAAAAATGTGAAGATTTCCATTTTTTAGTTAAATTCACACTTACCATTTCTTTTAAATGTAAACAAATAATTATGTAAATAAGTAAACCGTGATAATAGCACCAAAGATATTTTACGATTATTATACGACGAAATAATGATAAATAAAAAATTAATTATGTAAGAAGAGCAATTAAAGCTTAATTATTTTTTTAGTACTTTATATTGTTGACAAACTATAAAAATAACTACAATGACATTTAAAAGAGATTTCATACAAAGTTAAGTTAAGATCTAGACCACATTTTACTAAAGAAACTTTGTATACATACAACATTTTTGAATCTGTTTAAAGGGTGCCAGGTATATACCTTTATCACCTCAATTACACAAAACCTTCAGGGTATTCTTGCTAGATAAATGAAGGTAAAGATATCTTTCAAAATAACGTCATGAAATTGTGCAAACCTTTAGCTTCTTACGGTCCACTTATTCAACCATAAAAAACCTCGAGACCTGTCGCACTGTTCGGGCTTTGGCCCTTTTGGTCTCTCGGATTTCTGTGGCCGTTTGTATCTCGCGGGCTGCCGGGTCTTTTGAACTTCTCGGCCCTTCGGATCTATCATATCTGTCTGGTCGTTTGTATCTTGCGGGCCGTCGGGCCTATTGGACTTCTCGGCCCTTGGGACTTATCAGGCCGTTTGAATCTCTTGTCATACTAGATGGGTCTGTCGGACCGTTCGAGCTTGACGAGGTTTTTGGATTTTTCGGACCCTGTCGGGTTTCTTGAACCTTTCGGACCTTTGAGTCTCTCGAATTTTTCTGGCCGTTTGTTGGACTTTTTGGACTTCTCGGTCCTTCGTGTCTATCGCGCCATTTGGATCTCCCGGACCAGTCAGGCTATAGGGATCTGTCAAGCCGTTTGGGCCTGACGGAGTTTCTGGAATTTTCAGGCCTGTCAAACCTCTTGCACTTTTTGGCCTTTTAGGTCTCTTGGATTTCTCTGTCCGTTTGTATCTTGCTGGTCGTCGGGCCTTTTGGACTTCTGGGCCCTTTGGGTCTCTCGGATCTGGTCCTGTCGAATCTTTCAAACGGGTCTGTCGGGCTGTTAGGACCAGTCGGGCTGGTCGGGTCTATCGCGCCAATCAAGAAGTTACCAGGTTTTCTCAGGCCGCGTCAAATTTGTCCGAGTCGGGCCGGACTGGGCAGGGCTCTAACAGGTAGTACCTCTCCGAAAACCCATACGGCAGTACTGGGATATTCTTAAGACACAGTTCTAATTGGAATTCCATTCTAAAACTTGGGTGGCACTTAGAAAATGCATTTGAAGATGTAGTGGAATTTTTTCAGATTCTTAGACAAACACCCTAACTTGCAATTCAAGAAAACAATCTTCCAAAACACAAATTTTTTTTTAATAAATTGTATCGTGGTATTTATAGTGTAAAAGATCAACCTTTAAGCTTTAAAATAATCCAAGTTGGAAGTTTTTCTGTTCTTTAATAGAGAAAAAAGCAAAAGTTTTTATACTGAGAAATTCATAAATTCTCGAAATTTTATATGCAAAATGAAATAAAAAATAATGCCCTTTGACGCAAACAAAAAATGCGTCTTTTCTTTTGATTAGTACAAGATATTAAAAAAAATCGAACATTTAGGAAATCTTGATGTTTCATGCCTGTTCGATTTCACGTGGAATGGCTCGATAATTCCCAGCACACAGAAGATATCTGGAAAAATTGAAAAAAGCTGAACTTCGGCCAGTTATCTCGTATCGAGCGGTTCTATTAATGTAACCAATCTGACACCAAAGCTTGCTTAATATTTTTAATAGCGTCATTAACTCCATCAGTTCAAAAAACCTATCCACCCTTTCTTTAGCCCTTAATTAAATTTATATTTGGAGCTATTGATAACGAAAAATGAAGCACAAACCTCTTGTCTTAATTGCACATGCATACAAAACGTTTAACCTCGATCGTGGTTTGGCGAGGTAGATAATTCCAAAGCCAGTTGACTGTCGGATAAAGTACCGACACCAACTAAAAACCGATCCCAAATTGAGCTCAATAACAAATTTCTCTCCGCTAGAGATCTACGTTAAATTTGACAAGCTTAAACTCCAGTTTATAAGTTTGAGATTATTAAATTTTAAATTTTAGAATAAATAATTAATAATGTTTTGTTGCTGGGTATTCTTTATTCTTTGCAAAGCTTGTATGAGCAAGTGTATTTCCTCTATTTTCTCGCCGTCATCTTTATCACTCACAATTATTTTTTATAAATTGCTATAAAACAGATTTTGTAGTAGTCATGCAACCGTTTCTAAATAAATCAGGTTAACCCAAATAACTCTGTTATGTAATTTGTATGATTAGATTAGAAATACGACTTAAGTTTCCGAAAACGCATTATTTATTACTTTTTTCTAACATTTAGTTTTAATAACCTCAAACTTACAAACTGACATTTAAACTTGTCGAATTTAACTTAGAACAATACGACATCTAGCAGAGAGAAAATCGTTATTGAGCTCAATCAGCGATCGTCTTTTGTTTGGTGTCGGTACTTTGTCTCACAATCAAAGTCAGTTGATTGTGATACAATCGAGTATTTAAGTGAAGGATTTAAGAAATTCATATTTCTCAAATTTATCGTTTCATCGCCTTCTTTCAGACGCCTTTTAACAACGCGTAGAAGATTTATTTATAATGTTTGAAATTTGGGCTGAGTAGAATCATGTCGTCCAAACAACAGAATACGTGTGGTTCAAACTCAGGATTAAGTGTAGCTTTGATGAGGCTTTGCTGGGCTTGAGCCGCTTTAGTTAAACCAAAGGGAAGAATATTAAAATAAAGCACTGCAAACGCCGTTTTTTCTTTAGATTCGTCAGACAAAGAAATTTACCAAAAGGCATTTTTAAAATGAATTGAAGAAGTAAACCAGGCACCGTGTGAAGGGCATAATCGGCGTGTTCCTCCGTTGTGTATTAGTGTTGAGTCCTGTTTAAAGCCCGTGTATAGTACTGCATATTGGATATTGCCATTCCTCCGGTGTAGGGTATGTCGCTGTGCTGGGCTTTTTAAAACTCTCACCAAACCGCTAAAGATTATTATCGCCCCAGGATCTACTTTGTTGGTTATGTATGCGGTGTTGGATCGCACTTCAATCGACCATTATACGTTCTACATTTCATGTGTCCGTCCGACAAATAAAAGAGGTTCACTAATTACAAAGAATCAAGAGAATCAAAAGAATTAAGAGAATTAAGAGAATCAAGTAAATTGGAAAAATCGAGAGAATTTAAAGAATCGAAAGAATTGTGAGAATTTACAGAATCGAGAGTGTCGACAGGATTGAGAAGGTCCAGAAAATCGAGAGAATCTAAGAGAGTCGTAAAGATTACGAGAATCGAAAGAATGGAAAGAATAAATAGAATTAAGAGAATTTAGACAATCGGTAAATCCAAAAAATCGAGAGAATTGAAACGATTGAGACAGTCGAGAGAATCGAAAGAGTCGAGAAGCTTGCAAGAGTGAAAAGATCGACATAAATCGAGAGAAACCAAAGAATCGATAAGATTGAGACGATTGAGACGATCGAAAGAGCCGTGAAGATCGAAAGAGTTGTGAAGATCGACAGAATCGTGAAGATCGGGAGAGTTAAGAGAATCGAGAAAATCAAGAAAAGCAAGAGAATCGAGAGAATATAGAAAACCAAAAGAAGTCAGATAATCCAGAAAATCCAGAGAATCTACAGAATCAGAAAATGTAGAGAATCAAGAGAATCATGTCAATCAAGAAAATCTAGAAAATCAAGAGAATTGAGAAGATTGAGAAGATTGAAAGAATCGAAGGATCGAGAGAATGGAAAGAGTCAGTAAATTCGGGACAATCATGAGAATCGAAAACCCTAAAAGAAACAAAAAAAGCAAGAAAAGATCAAGAGAATCAAGAGGATAAAAAGAATCAAAGAAATCAAAAGAATGAATAGGACCAAGATAATCAAGAAAACTGAGAAAGTCGAGGAGGCTGAGAAAGTCAAAAAGATTAAGAGGATCGATGTAAATCAAGAAAAAACTGAGAGCATAGAAGGAATCGAGACGATCGACGGATTAGTAGAGATCGTGAGAGTAGAAGCAATGAAAAATCTAAACAGAAATCCTGAAAATTGAGACACTCGAGAGAGTCGAGAAGATCAAACAAGTGTTCAGAGAATCAAGAAAATCAGAATTATCAAGAAAATCAAAAGAATCTAGAGAATGAAGGCAACCCAGAGAATTCAGAGTATTCAGAGGATCCAAAGAATCGAAAAAATGAAGAGAATCAAGAGAGTCAAAAGAATCAAGAAAACCAAAAGAATCAAGAGAAAAGAAAAATTGAGAGAGTCACGAAAATCAAGAAAATTGTGAGAGTTAAGAGAATCGAGGGGAGTGAGATAGTCGAGAGGATTGTGAGAGTCGTAAGAATTGAGAGAACAGAGAGAATCAAGAAAATCGAGAAAATTGCGAGACTCAAACAAATCTTGAGAATCAAGATAATCGGGGGAATTGAGATAATTGAGAGGATTATGAAAATCATGAGAATCAAGAAAATCGAAAGAATCGAGAAAAAATAAGAATCGAGATAATCGGAAGGATTGAGATAGTAGAGAGAATTGTGAAAGTCGTGAAAATTAAGAGAATTAAAAAAATCGAAAGACTTCATGGAATTCAGATAGTCTAGAGAATCTAGATGGTCATGAGGATCCAGAAAATCAAAAGAATGAAAAGGACTAGAAGAACAAAGCGAATTAGAAAAGTGGAGAGAATTGAGAGAAACAAGAGGATCGAGAGAACTGAAGGAATCGCAAGAATCAAGCTAATCGAGAGAATTGATGGAATTGGGATAGTCTAAAGAATCTAGATAGTCGTGAGGATTTAGAGAAACGAAAGAATGAAAAGGATTAGGAAGACAAGGAGAATTAAAAAAGTGAAGAGAATTGAGAGAAACGGCAGAATTGAAAAAAAACCCAGAAAAGTTAGAGAACCGAAAGAATCGAGTGGACCGAAAGATTCGAGAGAACCTTAAAATCGAGATAATCAAGAAAATTGAAGGGATTGAGATAGTCGAGATAATCAAGACAGTCGTAAGGATAGAGGGAAGCGAAAGAATAAAGAGGATTAAAAGGATAAGGTGAATTTGAAAAATGGAGAGGATTGAAAAAAACGAGAAAATCGAGAGAACCAAGAAAACACAAGGAATCGGAAGAACCGAGAGTATCGAGAGAACCTCAAAATTGAGATAATTGAGAGAATTGAAGGGATTCAGATAGTAGAGAGGATCGAGAGAATTGAAACAATGAATGGGTATGATGCGAATTAGGAAATTGAGAGAATCGAGGAAGCCGGGAGAATCGAGAAAACCAAAAGAATCGAGAGACCTAAGAAATTCAAAAGAACCGAGAGAATCGAGATAATGAGGAGGATTAAGAGGTTAAAGCAGATTAAGAAAATTGAGAGAATCGAGAGAACTGAGAGAATCAACGGAATCGAAAGAATCGATGGAATTAAGAGAGTCAAGAGAATTAAGAGAATTACCAAAGAAACGGAAAGAATTAAAAGAATCCTCTTTACTGTTGAATGCGTTTTAATTTATCTTATTTCTTTTTAATAGATGAAAATTTTGTCTGCTAACCTAGAATTTGAGTTTTCAATTATTAGTAAATATTTGACCCTTGACTTACAATTAGTTAAGTTGCCTAGGCATTGAAATGGTTTAGTGCTCTCCACTCCTGTAAACGTAACTGGGCCAGAAAACAAGCAACCGCATAAAGGCGACGAAACAGTAAAACGACGTCGCAACACCGTCGAAAAAGGTTTTTTTATTTATGACTGATATATGTTCCTCAGAATATAAATCTGGGCGTTTAGTACCTTTGAAATAAATAATTTGAACAAAAATATGCCTAACGCGTGAAAATCATGTCGGACTCTTTAACTTATTTGGCACCTCACCACGCTTTCTGTCGTTTAAAAAATTTAGAAGAAAATGGCTTTATTCCATATTGGTAACAAACCGTTTTAGGTTTATATAAATAGAAATTTTCTTAACTTTTGGTAATGTTGCTTATCGCAGATAGTACATTCTACAAAAAAAGTTCCTGACCTGTAGTTAGTAGAAAATTGTCACAAGTTTATTCACCATCTACCGCGTTTCTAAGCAATTCACATAATATATTGAATTAAATAACATGAAAAAGAATTTCTTACATTGATGCAAAATAAGTTGACATATTATTCTTCAAAATACTTTTAAAAATTTCTGAAATGACAAAAATGAGTCATAGGAGATCTTAGCCTCCTGAAGGTAATAACTACTGACAAATAATCGTTGTGTAGTGATGACGATTGTCCAATCAATTCTTTATTGTCTATAAGAAAAATAAACTGAAGTAGAAAAAAAGATGGTGTCACAACATTTAAAATCATTTAATGTGTTATCATCAATCAAGCAAAGTTTATTTGCAAGACAGAAAGTCTGCTAAACAATTATGTTGTTATTGTTTATATTTATTTTTAATATGCAATAATTAAAATATAAGCAATTAAATAATTATATTAAACACAAGATGTACCTTTGAACGTTTCTACAAGATCGTTTTCTATCGTATTCTAACGTTTATGAAATGAAGTTATTTCAATCACAGATTTGCTCCCTTGTTTTCAATTTGCAATTACTGTTGAATGGTGCGTAGTTGTGTGTACTTGGAAAGGTTTATTGGCATTGTATTACATTAATTAATTATAAATAAACTTATTCCACCCACAAATAGACGCGAAATTATGTTTAAGGTATAATAACACTGCGTAATGTGTGTATGAGTATGTACATTGACATGTTATATGCATGCAGGTGTGCGTTTGCGACTTGCTTGAATAATAATAATAAATGATATTTGTTTTTATTTTAAATATTCTACTTGGAAAAAAAGGTTATTAAAAAATTAAATATCAATTTCATACCGATTAATTAAGAGGTAATTACAATTGCTTCATTTGAAATAAGTATAACAAAAGTTTTAAGAAATAAAGTTAATAGCACGACGCAAAGCAATGTGTACGTAGTTACATATAATAACGTTGAGAGCAGAATAAAAAAAGAAATTTTAAAATTAAATAATACTGGATCGCAGTCGGCTTTCGAAAAAGCTTGAAGATATTTAGAAAGTTTTTAACAGTGTATTTATTGGAGCAAGTACGAGTTGCCAGATGATGCGTGGGTGTTCAACCAGGCCCTAGCATCAAATTGATTATATATTTACTCTACATGATTATAGTTATTAGAGAAAACATTATCTGGAAAGAGGAGTGGTCGAGCATGATTTTTTAATAAAGGCGAACTTTTTTAAATACAACCTCTTCTATAAGACCTATTAGATGTAAATAGTTAATTATTTCATTTTTGCACGGCGGAAAAAATCTAAATCGTTTATCTGATTACGTGATTTATATCCTTTATGTAGAAGGGGGAAGGTGCCGTGAAAGTATTTCATTATAAAGAGTATCGGAGGATTCCCTCTTTGGGAGCGAGGTCGACCAATTTTTTTTTTTATTTTGTTCAGATAGAGATGAATGTACACATTTACGTAACTGACATATTTGGAATTTGACAAATCAAGGAGACACCGAGATTGACAGATAAGTAACTGTCGTTTGCCTCCTGCTGATTAACAAACGAATAGCTATCAATATATGACATGTGAAGTTGCCCCTAAGACATAAAACTAACAAAAGGAAGGTAGCAGTTTTATAGAATTGCTTGGAATTTTTCAAAATGAGACGTATTTTTAGCGCTGTTGTTGTTTTCGTATCGGAGGTAACCAATATGAATGTTCATTAAAATGCAGCTCAGTAGGAAAAAGTGTTATGTGTTAATAAACGTATTCAAGCGGTGTACCATGTCTGGCGCGTGCTCAAATATAAGTATGCCTTGCCCCCTTCGTCTTTTTAATATTTTTACCATCAAACAAAATCAAAAATGGACAAAGAGAAAACAAAACAAAGGTGTTTTCGTAGCAATGACTCAATAACTTACACTGAATTTGTGTTACAATATGATAATTTAAGAAAATTTAAAAAAACTTCGGCGACAAATAAGACAGCAAATTATATGTATGAATACCGTTGTGTGTGTGGGCTATAGTGAAATAATCTCTGGTATGTTATACAAATAGATTTTTCGATAACGATAAATCGAAAATTTGATTCCTTTCTTTCTTTACTAGCGACTACTTTTACAAACAGTGACCTTATTTTGGTATTTTTTAAAATAATCTTTGCTTGTTTTTACATTTTTTAATTTATAGTTTTTGATAGGCTTCATATTAATAAAAAAAAACAGAGCAAAGAAATTAACTATGTCGCACAGTTCAGTAGTTAGTTCAAGACCGGATTTATACGCGTTTGCATATTTTTTTACTGTAGAATAAGGTTTTAGTTTGCATATAAATGAATGTTTGCCTATTTTACGAGATTTGTGCAATTTTTCCTATTTTCTTCTTTTTTGGCCTTTGGTATGTAGATATCGGAAAATTCTGCACGACTAGATATGTTGATTTGGGTTGCACTTAATTTTTATTTTAAATTCTATCTCCGTGGCGAACTAAGTGCTCTGGAGCGATCCCTGCTAGATTTCAACTCACAGCCATAGAAACGTTATCACGGGCACATGGTGTCTGCTTTGGACTTAAACGTTTGGAGAACCACGACCTGCGAAGCTCTTATATGCACCATTGGGTATATCGAGGAATATATGCATCTTCAGTGTTAAAAATTGCGAAGAAGTATCAGAAACATCAAGTTTCTGTAGTGAATCATAGAAATTTCTCAGATTTTGGCAAATTGACTTGTGCGAAAACTCGGAAGGGAAATGTAAAATATTTCTTAACAGGGAATTTTCAGTTGCCAAGTAGAAATTTCTAACTGGTAACTGGACATTTCCAGATAGCAATTGAAAATCTTCAAATGATTGCTGGAAATCTCCAGATGATAGGTACAAAAGCACTAAAAGGCCAACAAAAGTTTCTACTTGATAACTGGGAATTTTCAGATGACAACTAAGAAATTGCAATTGTCATTTTTGAAATCTCAGGGAAAAATGTAAAAATTTCCAGTTTTCATTTAGAAATATTCAGTTGTTATCTGAAGATTTTCAGTTAGAAAAAAACTTTCTATTGGCTCTTTATGGTTTTCGTAGAAATTTCCTAATGGCGACTGCAAATTCCCAAACTATAACTGAAAATCTTCACTTGTCATGTGGAAATTCCAGTTGTTATCTGGAAATGCCCCGATCTTATCTGAAATCTTCTAGTTGTTATCTGGAAATTTCCAGTTGCTATTTGGAATATTGGAAAATATTAGACATTTGAAGCTGTTACTTTCACTTATCATCTGCAGATTTCCAGTTGTTATTCGCAAATTCTCAATTGTCATCTGGACATTCCTAGTTAAAAAAAAATTTAGATTGGCTTATCGGGGCTTTCGTAAATGATTTTCAGTTCTTATCTGAAGACTTTCAGTTATTATTTCGAAACTCCCTACTAGAGAATACTGGAAATTTCGAATTGCCATTTCCAACTATCTACCTAAGCCCCGAAGGGCCCCAGTGGGAAGAGGAAATTTCCATTTGATAACTAGGAATTTACAGGTGACAAATGGAAATTACCTACGAAAACCCCGAAAAGCCAATGTAGATTTTTTTTAACTTGAAACGTTTAGATGACAACTCGAAATTTCCAAATGAAAACTGAAAATTTCTATTTACCTTTTCCCGTCTTAGAACTGGCAGTTTCTAAATAACAATTAGAAGTTTGCAGATAACAACTGAAAACTTCCAGATGAGAACTGGAAATCTCCAGATGATACATTGAAGTTTCCAGATGATAACTGGATCTGCAAAATTTAAGGAAGCTCTAAAGGGCTAATGGAGAACTTCTTTTTAACTGTAAATTTCTAGATGACAACTGGAAAATTGCAATTGCGGTTGGAAATATCAGGAAAGAACAATATGGGAGTCTCTGATTTTTATTTGGAAATTTTCAGTTGTCATCTGGAAATTTCCATTAACAAAAATATTTACATTGGACCTTCGGGGCTTTCATAAGTAATTTCTAGTTTGAATCTGAAAACTTCTAGTTGTTTTCTGGAAACTCCTGGAATCTTCCTACTAGAAAATATTGGAAACTTTTAGTTGTCATTTCTACCTATCTAAGAAGGCCCTGAAGGGGAATCTCCTAACTGCAACAGCAAATTTTCAAATGATAACTGGAAATCTCCAATCGTCATATTATGAAAATTCCAGTTGTTATCTGGAAATTTCCCGTTGTTATCTGGCAACTATCTATAAATTTCTCGTTATCATTCGGAAACTTCTTATTAGAAAATATTAAAATTAAAATTTTCACCTATTGTCTGGAGATTTCCAGTTTCATGTGGAAATGTCCAGTTATCAGATGGAAATTTGCAGTTACAGAAATTTCACATTGACCCTTCGGGGCTTTTGTAAATAGGTGGAAATGAGAACTAGAAATGTTCAATATCTTCTAGTAGAAGGTTTACAAATGGTAACTAGAAATTTGCAGAAAACAACTGAGATTTACACGAAGCAAGTGGGAAGTTGTAGTTATCATTTGTTAAATTGGGGTTACCGTTTGGAAATTTCGATTTGTCATTTGAAAATTCTCATTTGTCATTTGGAAATTTCCACTTGGCATTTAGAAATTTCCACTTGGCATTTAGAAATTTCCACTTGGCATTTAGAAATTT
>VTPC01090355.1:502547-528603 GCA_011009095.1 Ignelater luminosus
TCAGTTAAAAAGAATTTTTCATGAGCTCTTTCGTAGACTTGCTCGTAAACAACAACTATTCTAATTTTCTTTATATATTTTAGTGTTCTCAACACTCCTCGTCAGTGAAATATTCTAAACTTAATGTTGCAGCACAATTTCTAAATATAACCTTAGAAAGTCCTTTTATAAACATATCAGCTAACTGTCTTTTATTATCTAAATATTTCACTGCTATTTCACCACTCTTTAGCTTTACTCGGTATTTAATATTAATACGTTTTATTTTTCTTGTTGTCTGGATTCTTCCTTATTGAAATGAAAGCTTGGTTATCTTCATAAAGCACTATTCTGTCAATATTCGCCTGCAAATCCTCAAAAATCTTCTTTAACCGTAATCCATCTTAAATACAAGTACAAACACTTATTAACTCTGTTTCAGTTGATAAACTTATAAAATGTTGCTTCTTCGTTGACCATAAAATTGTTTGCCCATTCCATTTATACATGTATCCCGATACTGATTCTATCTTCTTCATTCGCTCAGTCTGAATCAGTATATGCTTCTAGGTCTTGATTACCGTCTGCTTTGAATGTTAAAGCATGATTCATAGTACTTTTTATGTATCTCAAAATTCTTGTCTGGTACTTCCAAATTTCATCGGTAGCATTAGTTTGAAATTTGCTGAAATAAAATGTAAAGCGCAACATGTATCTGGTCTAGTGTTTATCATTAAATATGTTAAACATTAAATTAATTGTCTATAAGGCTTTTCTGTAATTTGTTCTTAATCTTTACATGGTACTAATACTAATTTAGGTTCGGTAGGTATATCAGATGATTTTTATAATTTTCAAAATTAAACTCTTCAATAATTTTTCTATACATTTCTTCTGATTTATCTGTATAATTTTATTTTGTCTATTATAAATTATCTCGAGACCTAAAAAATATTTCAGCTTTCCTTTGTCTTTCATTCTAAATCTTGTCATGAACTTTTCTTTAATTTCTTTCAACACGTCTTCTTTCTTGCTAGCAATGATAATGTCATCAACATATAATAACAGCTATATAATTTCATCACTTCTTCTTTTCCAATACAAACAGGAACTATTTACTGATCTTTCAAAACAACATTCTTTCATGAAATCATTAAAACAAGTATTCTAACATTTAGCTGCTTCCTTTAAACCATATGAAGCTTTCTTTAATTTATAAACGTAAGCAGATTTTATATTATCACCTTCCGGTGGTCTTAAATGCACGTCATCTTTTAATTCTCCATTCACAAATGCACTTTTCACAACTAATTGCTCAAAATAGAATAATCTTTGATTATCTCTAGCTAATGATGCTTTTAACGTGGTCATATTTGCTATGCAGGTCAGTATATTTCATCATCCCCAAATTCTTTAGGTTGTGCAAAACGGGCTTTATATCTATTTGGTGTATCTTCTTCGTGCTCTTTAAATGCAAATACCCACTTCGAATCAAGAATAGTTGTATTCTCTGGTGTCTTTACCACCGCCCATGGTTTATTTTCAGAAATTGAACTTAGTTCCCTTTAACTGCTTTTTTCCACATGTCTAGTCCATTCCTTTTTATTCTTCGCCTTCTTTTTAGCTTTTGTTCACATCATTTTCTTTTTCTTAAAAATATTTGAAACTTCGTCATTCCACGTTTTCTTGGGTCTTCCTCGTCTCTTGCTTTTTTGCACTCGCGCTTCCCATATGCTTTTCACCTGTTGCTTATCACTCATCCTACATATGTGTCCAAACCGCTTCAGTTGGTTTCTTTCAATTAAATCGATGATACGTTTTACTTGTACTATTGTACAGATATGCCGCTGTTAATATAGCTTCATTCCAGAAGGTTTTCGGTAATCCAGCACATTGAATCATTCTTCTCACCTTTTCCACTAAGGTGCGATTTAATTTCTCTGCCTTAAGATTTTATTCCGGTGTATATGAAACTGTATAGTCATTATTTTGCAAAAAACCTTGAAATTCTCTTGGAAATATCACCACTAAATCTTGACTTCACCATTTTGCTATACTGTTTAAAACAATCCGTGACTTCTGGTTTCTCCTTAATAATTATATTACAATGAAATTCGAAAAATCATTAATAGAACTCATGAAGTATTTTCCATCCATTGGATCAAAAGGTTGTTAAGTTCATTAAGTATTTCGAGAATTAATAGTATAATGCATAAATTTTGTCTGTTGTGTACTTGGCTTTGTATTTGAAAGGTCAAATCCCTTTCCGTCGGAAGAATAAATTCATCTTGAAAAACAAGAAATCTGTTTCTTTGGTCGCATTTAACCGTTTCAGTTAAAAATAATAAAAAGAAATCATAAATCAATTCTGGCTGGTGAAACTAACTCGATTTGTAACATAAAATTACCTTCTTTCTCCTTATTTATAGTTCATAATATTGTATTTCTAAGACAAATTTTCTTTTAAAATCTCTATTAGAAAAAAAATTAAACCAAATTCTACTTTAGCCTGCAATAAAATATGTCATTTTGACTAATTTATGGTTAAATTTATTACACTTTGTTCGGCAGCTGCAAGAGGCAATGATTGCAAAGCTTCTCTTCAGTAAACACCTCACTCCATTTTTCCCGATTGGATGTTTTTGCCGTTCGATATTGGAACGTCCAATGGGATAATTTTTCTATTACTAAAATAATGACGGCCCCTCAAAGCCACCCCTTCCTTTTTAACAGTTAGCAGTTAAGATCTCGATCGAACAGCACATTTCTTAAGTTAGCGTGCGAACAGTTGTCTTTAGTGAAAAACCATAAAGTCCACTCTTTCTTTGGATTATCACATTTCGGGATTATTTTCGAGGGTGTCTTGATTTAGTCCGTATAAGGGTTTCGTTATCTACACCCTGAGTGAATACGCATTGCAGTTTTTAAACTGTCTTATTAATAAGAAAGTTCCTTGAGATATCTGGATGTTACTTGGTAACCCTTGTCGTCTTTCAGATTATACACTTTCGCTTGCTTTGCCGCGAAATATCATTCCGACTTGCTAGGCAAGATTCGTTTTTGTCTGGAACTTTCCGAGCCACTCAGCTGTAACTCGATTACATCATCGTAAGCAAGCCGTTGATTATACGTATGCAGACTGGAGTCGTCCGGCAACGCTTCCTTCAGTGTATTGTAAAGTCTGAGAACTTCCATAAGTATCGGATAATGTGAATATCTTAAGTGATTAGTGCTATTGGATACATTACCGGATACAATTACTGGATACCTTTTTTTGTAACGTAAGTCTGCTTGGCAATTGTAACTTTGTAAACAGCAGAATTTTATGTGGAAAGTCAGCCGCCTGCTACCTTTTAATGTGTATTTGTAGATATTTATTGTTAACTGAAAAATCTTAATTTCAATGATTACTTACCACTTTGCCCGACGATTAGTGATTTGTCTTTGTTAAATAAATCAATATTATGAAATATTTTTCTCCTTACAGCAAATGGTAACTTTGACATTTTTCCAGTTACACAAGCTTTACAAAATTCAACATTATTAATTTTCAAATCTTCATTAATACTTTCCACCATTTCTTTAATTAATTTTTCGAAACTTGTATATTCGGTGTGACCTAACCGTTAATTGCCAAGTTGTCAAGTCTTCATTTTCAATTTCTGTTTCGTAACACCCAAGTTTCCAAACTTTAAATTTAATTTTATATAATTTAACTCGTTTGCCAGTGCCAAACCATTTTTATTTAATAACTTTACTTTTCCATTTTCAAATTTGACTGTTATTCTATTCATTTCAAGTTTATTTACACTTAATAAATTTCTTCTGAATTCCGGTACGTGTAAAACGTTATTTATTTCACTTTCTGTTCTTCTTGGAAAAATAACTAATGGCTTTAATATCTCCAACTCCAATTGCATTAATAAACTCTCCATTCCTTGCTACTGCTATTTTTATTGACTTTTCCAATGATACATGACTTAAAAAATAACTATCGTTTTTCACTAAATGATCTGTACAACCAGAATCCACAAAAGACTTTAAATCATGTTCTTCTCTATTCTCTTCAAAATCACGTTTACTTTCTGATACAAAACATACTTTATGTTTGTTATATGATTCCATATAACTACTGTGCTCATACCCAAATGTCTTGGTTAACTTTAAAACGATTTGCTCTTCGATAATTCATAAATCTATCTGGATAATTCTGGTTTTCCACTCTTGAATACAATTGATTATTATGGTAATGATTCTGGACTGTAGATTTTTCTATTCCCCCAAAACCATTATAACAATATCTGGCTTTATGTCCATATTTAACACACGAATTACAATTTCCATTAAATTTCTGTTTGGCTGTAAATGCTAGACTTATCTTATCACCACTTTCGTCACTGTTAGGTTGTAATGTTTTTCCCTCCACTTCGTTTCTTAATTTCCCTTTGACACCATCAGCATTTAATGATTCTTCAGGTAAATTTTCAGAAACTGTTACAATAGTTAAAAAAGAATCTGGCAAACTGTTCAACAATGCACACACAATGTCACCTTCACTAACTACAGATCCAGTTTGTCTTAGTTGTTAAATAAATTATTTAAACGAAAATATACCCTTGCCAACCTCAAATGCATGAAACTTAAAATCTTATTATTTGACTACACACTGCTCAAAACGGTTTTCTGGATTATGGTTCATTTATGATTTTCAGGACATACATTATTCTGTTTCATAACTTTGAAATAAATCATTTGAATACAAATGTATATTTCCCATTCTTTAATAGCGAAACTCAAAACATTAAGTATTATTTAACTACAAAGCAGGAGAAACCAGATGTCCGGACTTGAAGACCTCCCCAACTAAGAAGAGTGTAAAACAGCTGAAGAAGCGCAGGAGCGAACAGCTTACAGTTGCCGAAAAGTTTAGGATGGTAATTGTACATACCCTAACATAATGTTGAACCATGAACAAGCAGACTTGATTCAGAACAAAATTCTGGATTGCTGAATCCTAAAAATAGAACCTCTCCGGGAAGGGTCGAGTCTAATCTTGATCAACTCGAAAATAACCAAAAGCGCTAGTGCGGACCCCAGACGCATCAGTCACTATGGAGATGTCAAGAATAGGTTGAGTAAATAGAACCCTGGACTGCTCACTACAGATTGGCATCTCACGAGCCGTAGAGAAGACAATAAGGGTGAGACTCCTGCCATCTCTATAGATTAGAAGGCTTTCGAGGGTGACGTACCAGAACCTGAAGGTCAAGAAGAAAACAAAAGACTAAGGTAATCCAGGTAAACTAGTGAATTAATTATGAGGTAAGGCTGTGGCATTGCTTTCATCTAGGAATCATGGATCTTTATAGCAACGGGATGCAAGTGAACAAGTTTATAGTGACACACGGAACTCCAAAGCATGCACATTTATTAACAAGGGCATTTGACTGTTAGACCAATGTTCTGGAAACCTGGCAGCTGCCACAATTGAAACAATGGATAAAGAAGAGCTAAGAAATCTAACGAATGGATCAGCCTACTTTTCCTAAGAACAAGATCTCCCAACAAAAAGCGTAGAAAGGCTGGTGGCAATATACAAAGCTGATGGGATGCACCTTGTAGCCGGATGTGATGCTAATAGACGCCATGTGACCTGAGGAAGTACCAACACAAATGAGTCTCTATTTAAATTTCTTATGACAAATAATTTAGACTACTACTAACCATGTTAGCAGCTTCATTAAAAACTAAAGAGTGTCCAATGAAGAAAGTTGCTCGAATGACAGAAACATCCTCATTGATATGACAGTACTTTAAAAAAAAGGTATAGTGCATCATAATCCTAGAGGGACGGATTAAGAGTCTTTCAAAACAGACCTAGATTAGAATCCTCAGAGAGCGAACGACAATATTAGGAAGAGATATAAGAGGAAGATGAAGCCGTTATGACAGCCCTTAAAAGAAAACAGGAAAAAAATTCAACGGCAGAGCTACTAAGCAACAACAATCATAAAGAACAGCGATGAAAACCTCTTTGGAATTGGACAGTTTCTTATGACAAGGTCAAATGAGCCATAAACTTATTTAAACTACAATGGTACAGCAGATAATGAATATTCTGTCAGGTAGACTTGTAAGAACCTTTAGAGATAATCCAATAAGATGGAGAAATGCTAGGGTAATTTTCATATCAAAGCCAGGAAGACACTAAGGCCTATAAATCTCATGCTTTCTTGCTGAAAACGGCTTAAAAGTGGCGTGCTAGTTGAAAAGCCACTGCACAAGGATTAGTATGCGTGCAATGGGGGTATCCAATAGAAACTACTATGCACCAGGTAGTTGGTGGACTGGAAAAGACAATAAATCAAAAGAGGGTGGCGTTGGAATCCTTTATTGACTATAGAAAGGTCCTTCGATAATGCTTCTTTGTTGTAATTATCGCTGGCTGTAAAGAACGTGGACACAAAGTAACCTTTTGCAAGTGGATTAAGTCCGTGCTCAAGGGCAAAATAGTACACTCGACCCTACTAGCAAGAAAATATGTAGTCAGAGCGGCAAACGGATGTCTGGTAGGCCGAGTTCTATCTCTTCTACTGTGGGATCTTGTTGTTGAAACACTGTTGTGGAAACTCCACAATCAAGGCTACACTAATGATATAATCATCATAGTACAGGGCCTCCGTGTAGATCCCCAGAAAACACCAACAAAAGGAAGCTAGAGAAATTAAGTCCTTCAACTTTACATGGTGAAGAACTAACAATGACGGGAGAGCGATGTTATCTAGAACCAACACATTGCCAGATTAGTGGTAGGAGTTAAGGCAAATGTATGGAAAGACCTGGAAACTCAGATCTAGTGTCGTACATTGTCTGTACACAAAGGTGATTAGATCAGCGATAACATACGCAGCGTTGAGTGTGGTGGTCCAGGACGTAGCAAAAAAACACCAAAATTTGTTGTTTGAGAATAACAAGAGCTGTAAAAACAACTCCTATAACAACAGTAGAAATTCTGCTGGCTCTTTTTCCGCTAGACCTTGTTGTGCAAGGAGAAGCAAAGAGATTCTCACATAACCGCCAGAACGCAGGAGACCTGCGAACTACAGATTAAAGCAATTGCTTAATCTGGAAAAAAATAGAGTAATCTTGTTTTCGATATGTTACCCCAGAATCACATTTGGCTAAAAGTTTCTAATTATTGACAGAAAAATTTGAAGCAACACTAAGCAGATGTCATCTGATGGATTGATCTGATTTACAGACGGAAGAAAGATATTGGAAGTATCGAACATATGGCATGAAAACAAAGATGGAGCTTTGGTTTTCTCTTTTGGTAAATATGTCACAGTTCTATACCCAGAAGTATATGGAATACTAAGGTGCATAGACGAAAATCCAAAACAAATTATGTAAACAAACGGATTTACATAAAACAGGCAGTCAAGCGGCATTCAGGAACCTTTAGGAAGTAAGAGCGACGTCAAAGTTCATAATGGAATGTCTTTAAGCGCTGTGTATCCTGGCAAAAAAAGAAACCAATCGTTTAGTTACACTGGGATTAAAAAGCTCATTTTCTGAACAGAGCCGGCTCTAGGAATATCTAAGTGGATCGAGAAACAACAAAGCCATATCTGGACTGATTACCTCAGAAACAGGTACTATTCGTAGACGAACCGTCCACGAGAAAAGCTGAGGAGCTCGATGCAATAAGCAGAACTCGCTTAAAACAGCAGTTGGGTTACTCACAGATCATCTCACTCAAAAATCGCCTATACAATATGAGACCGTTTAATGATGATCTGGACTGCAGACTACGTGAGGAAGATACTAAAACAGTGGAACATATCTTACGCCAATGTGAGGCACTGTTGCGTCAAAGATTCAAACCAAGGTTAAAAATGTGCATTTCTCATGCTCTAATGCATAAAACTCAAGATCCTATTATTTGACTACACAGTGTTTAAAAAGGAATTTTGAGTTATTGCTAATTTATTATCATCAGCATATAAATGCCTGTTTCAGGTTATAAAATAATTTTGATAAAACTGTTATATTAGGTTTTGGTCAAGACCTTCGATTAATTCAATTTGTGAATGGTTTTTCTCAAATTAGGACTTCAAAACAATGCCCTGCTTAAACCTGGAAAACTTTAATTCAAGTTTTGCAAGAACGGGAAATCTTTTCAATTAACAATACGAATGGACCTTGTATAACACTTTTTAATATCCTTAGTCTTTTTTCTATATCCTTGTTGTTAAAACATGGCTATTTCTTCCTTTGATGGCTATTAGTATGCTTTCATTTTCCTTTGTATTGGTAACGCAGTATACGCATGCTATTAATAACCTTCGAAAAAAAAGGACATTAAAGTTTCTTTTGTTACGTTCACCCACACTACATCTGGGCTATTAGAAACGTTTTGTCAATATTGTTTATGTGTATCGCAAGGTAGGAAATTGTTTAAGTGTTCTGCGATGCCCCTAACTTATCAGCTTTTATTGTCGTTAAATGCCATCCAATGTCTAATAATTAGTGTATAAGAATATAAAAGCAAACATTCCTTATCGTAGGTTATGTTTTAAAAGGTATAATTTTATGGCTCGGCAGCCTCATCGACTATTTAAAAACTGTTTATAGACAAGTGATATATTTGGTTAGTACAATATTCTAGATGTAAAAATGCAAACAAAGGCAGAAAAATATCTTTAGAAACTAGACCTGATTAAATCATATTAAGCACAAGCAAGAAAATGTATTAAGAGGAATAACAAGTCTTTTATTTCCTTCATCTCATAAAAGGTGATGCAGTCCAAAGTTAGTTTCGTCATTGTAATTTTCATATCTAATGACTACGTTTGTTAAGTAGATTTCCTCAAATTATGATCGAACTTAGGAATTTGGCCAGCATAATCATCTAATAGTATCTAAAACTGTTAATTTTTACGGTTTTTAAATTTTAATTGAAGAAAATGGTTGCATTTCATTGTTAGTTTGTCTTGTGTAAATTTTTGGTAAATTCTCTTGAAGAATCTGAAGGTAAATTTGAAATTCTTCATTAAATTACTATCTGATATTAAAAATAGAGATTTCCAACACCTATAAAAAAGGTAAGATACTCTCTTTGAATTAATATCGTATTAAGTTAATGTCGATTCTTGTGTCAAACTATCAGAGACGTCCCAAGAGATACAAAACCTTGGAAATGTTTTGTCTAAATTCGCGAAATAGCAAAATCTTTGAGAACTTAGATGTTTGGAGTTCTTGGATTGTGAATATTGAAACTTTCCATTGATGTTGTTTCTCAGGATAAATTAGCACTTGTTACACCGAGGCCTTTTTAAGGCAATTATTTGCATTTGGTGTCCAATTATACCTTCAATAACTTTGTAGGGAGCAATTAGAATCTTTTTTAATAATTGCAGTTCAATTTTCTTTTTATATATTGCAATACAGCATTGTAGCGCTCTACCACAACGCAACGCAGAACGCACTGTAAAAAAGGTATCGTCACCCTAACGCAAAATATGGTTAAATTGACTATACTGTATGATTAATATAGGCACAATCAAATGTATTGTTAACTACACAAATTAGAAATTGTTAAATGTTTATTGTTATGACAACTATAATAAATGGTTACATGCTGACCACAAACCCTAGTAAAAGCAACAAAATGAAAATGTTATATTAACAAACTAGAATTGGTTTAAAAGACAATATTCATAATGTCTCTCCACAGATAAAGTTTATATAAATATTATATTTATATTATATGTATATATGTATATATAATATAAATAAATATACAATAAAAGAATACCTCCAGGTGATCGTTTCGTCCTTGTTTGAACTCATCAATGGAAGATAATGAAAGTCGATGCATGCACACTTCATAATGGTTATATACAAATCAAATATAACATTTAACAGCATGAAAATACTAAGGCGCCATCTACTGGGAACGCCGAAAATTAAGAACGATTGTATTATAAATTGTATATTAATTATACCTTGTATTGTTATCTCAACACAGATTATAGTTGTTCGTCAATTATAGCGAATCATTATTGTTACAATGTTTAACTAAAACTAAATTGTCAATTTAAGGCTTTTAAGGAGAGGTATTAGGCAACCACGGTTGCGAGGGTATTTTTTAAGAATGTTTCCAACCGCATTTCGCGTATTAAACAAAAAGTCTTGAAACTTCTCGAGCCTGGATATGTTAGTTGTTTGTATTTTGGGTGCATTTATAGAATAATATGCAAGAAAAATGATTTAATTTGCATTTTATAAAATCTGATAGTTTCCAGTTAACAGCATGAAAAACCGGCAAACGAATGCTTTAACTAAATTAAAACTTCTATAGAAGCATATATTTTAGGCTTATATTTTAGTATCTGAAGACTAAATTTGTTAGACTGCAACCATATCAAAAAAAAACTGCTAAAATCATTGAAGCTGATATCTTACTGATCTGCTAGTTTGCATTCTATAAGTTAGACAACACCTTACACCACTTACTACCTGTGAAAGTCGTAAATTAAAAATCTTCGAGTTGTCATAACTACAATAGGATTACAACAGACAACAGGATTAGTTCGGTAGGAGACAAAAAGTATTAGAAATCGCAGTATATTGCTTTTAGCCATTCGTTCTACAAATCAAAATAAAAACAGTCGAATGTAATTCATTGAGGTAATTTAACGACTTCAGAATAAGAGCAATTTAATAATAATAGTAATAGTAATAATTGTAATAGCAATAATAGTAATAACAATAGTAATATATTTAAAAGTACAACGTTACAATGTTTTACAAGGAAAACCTAATTGTCGTTTGTGTTTATAATCTTTTATATAAAAAAGGTGCAATTATCACAAATAAAAAAATTATTATTAGTAATTAGTAGTATATATAACAAAAGTTAACATTTGCGTAGGTGAATTTTGATTTTCTCTTACATTATACTATAGCTTTGAAATCAATCTTTAAATGTTTTTTTTATTCATTGTCGTCAGTCGTTTTACCACTCAAATAAAAATTTTTAAAAAACAACAATTTTTTTTAAATTGCAATTCGTTATTATTGCCGCTAAAAAAATTTATCACTACTATACTGCGACATCAGAAACAGATAAATGTATAAACAATGTATGTCGAATTTACAAGCAAGTTTTTCCCTATTTATTTTTTACTATAATAAGTTTAATTCTTGGTTTACAAATTTGCTTTATTCAGGGTGTATTGTTTCAAGTAGAGAATATTAGCACAACTCGATTCTCCTTGAAAAACTTAGCAAAAAAATGTTATAAAAATGTTCGTCTTAAACGCATATTTTTTGAAATAAATGTCATTTTTAATACTTGCAATGCTGCATGAAAATTGTAAGTAGAGCAAGAATAGGTCATAAGTTTATTGAGGTGGTTACCTTAGTAACATTTTTGCAGGTCGTTATTATTAATGTTTTTAGGTAAATTATGCACATTAAGAATTCGTATAATTTTCAAATACAGTAATTTGAAACTATTCTAATCACAAGATATTAGGTATGTAAAAGCACTTAATGCAAAAGATGTTCAAAATGAGCTCCTCCAACCACTCGACATTTTATGGCTCGGCGAATGATACCTCCTTCCATATTTTCAAGCATATTTTGGTTTCTTATCATGGTAACTGCATGGTTGATCCGTTCAATGAGTTCGTCTTCGGTTGCTAAAGGCACATCTTCCAGAAGGTCCGGTAAATTGTTGGTAAGAAAATTAATATAGTTATTTGCATTTAAACGATGTGGCAAAATCCGTAGTCCTATCAACATGTTACCCACTTTGAGTGGGTTCATTTTCAAATATACGTTTAATATTCTTTCTTCTACTTGCGGCAGTAGTACACCACGAGCACGGCCTCCATGTACCCCATGAAGGGTACTGATCTACCTGTTTCTTGTAATCGTCGGTTTAGTCTTTGGATAAGGTTGGCATTAGGATGTCTTCTGTTCGGGTACCTTTCTGCATACAAAGCTTGAGCTGCATGAAAATTGCCACGATACCCTCCTAATATAGGTACATATCCACGTATTCATTGAATGTATATTCCATGCTTTCAATTAAACGATTAAATATCACTGGCAAACCTTAACAAAACACGAAAAAAGATTGTCAATGACAACTTAAGCAACTTGCACAGCTTATCCCAAAGTGACGTTTCTGACATTCAAAGCCACCCAATAAAAATAATGTAGGTGTACCAAATGCTCAGCGACCGTCTAATTAAACAATACAGTATTGCAATATCTTCTACAAACAAGTAAATCAAAGCAATTGCATTATGTAAAAGCCATTTTAAAGAAAATTGCTGGTAAATAGGAGAAAAATATGATTGATGTATGTTTTCTGGTATCTAAACTATAGTTGGTTACTTTTATTTAATAATTTTAAGCAGTCATAAGCAAATTATATATAAATTTACCACTCTTAATATTTCCACAATCGAAGAGTTAATAACAAATTGGTACTAGAGTTTCTTGCATAGTTTTTAATGCAGAATCGAGTAGCGTTGATATTCTCTACCTGAGATAATACACTCTGTATATACTTTTAGCGCTCTAACGATCATTTTAAATTAGTATGGTTAAAACATGCATATACGGGTGTTTTAGGTCACTCGGAACATAGGAATTTTAACATGGGATAAAATCGTTATCATCAGAGTTTGCTTATGCCTATGTAAAATGACATTTCAGAAAAAACAAATACTTTATAATTTTCAATAAACGTCATTATTAGACGTTTGTTATAAAGCTATTGTTATGTTTTCTAAAACGTCATTTTACATTATTTTTAATGACTGTAATTGGCATAAACAGACTCTGATCCAACACTTTTTTTCCACGTTAAAATTTGTATGTTCTTAGTAGCCTAAAACACCCTGTATGTATATGTAGGAGAGAAAAAAATCAAACATCAAATTGGATAAAACTTCTACGAACTTTTTAATAATTTACTTGTATCACTGTCCCAGTTGTTGGGGTATAATAGAATTCACAATATTCAATTATAGTTATTGCATATAGATTTGTCGAAGTTGCATTTCTAGGCTTTACCGAGGATCGATGGGTTTTGAAAGTAGTGTATTGGTGTAGAATGCCCTCAGTTTGACTTCCATGCCTCTCCAGAAGTTTTAATCTTTGGAATACAGAAGATAGCTAAAAAGTTTCTCAACTGATTGGAATAGGATATTAAATGTCCCCCTCCAAAACAAAATCGCAGTGTTTCAGCGATTTTTGATAATTTTACTAATTAAAGAGTTATTCAAGGTGGGAAGTTTTCAAATGAAAGCCCTGTATAAGTATTCCAAATAACCTTTCCGGTAAAGAATTAGCAAAACTTTAATTTATTATACTTCACACTAAAGCAGTGCAAGCCCATTCTGTATCTATTACTTCCCTATTTGCACTTTTACGTCTACCGAATACATTTTCTGAGTCAAACACTTATAAAAATATACATATTAACAATGACTCCTAACACTTAAGTTGACTTATGCGAAAAGTAAACAAAAAATGGTTTGTTAAAATGACTTCAATACATAACTGATTGCTATAAAACTAGAGATTTTTCTAGTTCTAGAAAATGGAAAATAAAAAACAACGACGTGTACAAATGCAGTAAATATTTCATTTTCTACAAAAACCCTATGAACACTGCTCTAAAATAATTAGGGGAGGAAATACTTGAACATTAAAACAATTTACTATTGAAATCCCTATGGTGCGCGAATCAATTCTATACCCTGTATTATTTACGTTACGTAATAATAATAATATAATTCTGAATATTATAGCAAGTCTACTAAATTAATTTATAAGTGAATTCAAATTAACTGTTTTACCTCAAAAAAAAATTACTTTGGGCCGATAGTTCTTGAACAATCGTAAAACCTTTTCGTTCTTGTAAAAATATATTTGTCATATACCTGGATATACCTGCTAGGGTGTAGAAGTAACACATTTGTCTAGTCTTATATGTATACCTCGTTAGATATTGCTACGTCAACAGAGATGCTACGAGTACGACGTATACTATGCTCTATTCTAAAATTCGGATGTTTTCGAGCTCTCCTTAACAGCCTTAACAATGGAGTTCAAACGGTTACGGCTATTTTGAACATAAGACATTGTTACAGTAATTATATTTTTGTTAACCATAAGTTTATGGTTAAGTTTAACAATGCCGTTTTTACAGTGCGAGCACCAACTCCGTCAAACATGTAATACACCCACAAAAACCAATTCTTCCGTTACAGTCGAAGAAGAGTCAAACTTTTAAAATGGCTTCTGATTCCCAAAGGAATTGACCTACTTACCTGCAACTTTCATTAGTCTTAGATACAGAACCGTTCAGCGCTAAATAAAACAGGTCGTTGAGCTTATCATCTACTTTATTGAAATATTGAAACAGGTAAAGAGATTTAACTACTTTGGGACGATTATAGATGAGAAAGGAACCGTAAACGAAGGGATAAATGAAAAAATAGAGGAGGCGAGAACATTATATAACACTAGAAGGAAGGAAATAAAAACGGAGGTTTATAAAAAAGTGAGACCAACCCTCATATACGGCAAGGAATCGTGGTCAATAACAGATAGGAACAAAAGCAAAATCGGAGATATGGAGATGAGATTTCTGAGAAGAATCGAGAATAAAACGAGAAGAGACAGAATAAGAAATACAACAATTAGAAGACAACTAGACATAACCCCAGTAGAAACAATCATTGAAGAAAGACAACTGAGCTGGCTAGGCCACATAGACAGAATGGGAGACAGGAGGATGACAAAGAGAGTCTTCGTGGAGAATAAGTTGGAACAAAGTTAAAAGAATAGGTCAAGATAGAAGGCTGTGGAAAAGAAGAATAAAACAGGTGCCAACAAGAGAAGACACACCACACGGACTTCACCGTGGCCCAAACATACGACAGTAACATACATAATAAACTATAATGTGCTTATTATAATGAATAATGTAAAAATATGTAGTCCGAAACCTAACGGTAAAAGGACAAAAGATTAAATAAAATAAATAAATAAAAATTATTTACGTAGTGCCGTGTCACAACAGAGATTGTCTAGTTTAGCCCTTATTAGTATAGAAAATAAAATTGCACATGGTATAGATATAGAGAATCTAGTAAAATCATTTGCAAAAGTAAATTTATGTATGTATATAGAAAAAGACTTTTCAATTTCATGGTGCAAATTTCTATTCCTTATTTATGTGTTTACAATAAGGGCCCCCACCTCACATAAGTATTTCATCATCAAAAGCAAAAACTACTTTGGTATTTATCAGTTTGGTTACAGTAAAGTAAAAAAAATATGTCAAAAGATCATTGTAGAGGTACAAAACAAAAATTATTATTAAATAATCAAACCAGATGAGTTTACAGATGAGCAGACATAGATTAGTAAACAAATCTAAAAGTCTAATGTTCAGAGATTCGTCACATTTATTAAGAAATTAATCTTCGTTATTTAATCAATTTAACGGTAGTCAAATTTGAAAAAGTATTACCCGAGGCGAAAGGTTCAACAGGATCTTAAGCGCAGTAATAAATGGTAGTAGCCGATGCGTTTGTAGTGGTGTGTGTGATGAGATGTACGTGAACGTGTGGTACGTGCATGTGTGTGTGCATACTAAAAGAAACAGGCAAGAGAGCAAGTGTATCCATCCGGCTAATCAAAATGATAACGTCTTCATAAAAGTATAAATTCTCTCCGTCAATGTGATTGATTTATGATGATATTAGTTGTAGGTGTTTTTTGATGGTACGCAATTTTATAGTATTTTAAAGTGCACATGTGTAGGGGGCACAGTTTACGCAAATAAAAGGCTTATCGAAATTAATTTTACTTACGACCAATTTAAGTATAAAAGGTCGAGCGACTTCTCCTTATTAAAAATTAAATATAATAATTAAGATAATTACTACCACTAAATGTCTGCGCCATCCACGTCCAGATTTAGTTGGTCTCTCTTATGCGTTGTTTACTTGTAATAATGTCCACATCAAGCTTAATTAGATTTAATTGCTTTATCTTCGAGAGGATATTTTTTAATTCTTGCTGATAGTTAGTTATTGGGTTTTTACTGCGTCGAGTTATAAAAATAAATTTTATGAATAATAGAGGTAGGTACTACCACAAGAATATTTTAACAATAATGATATTCGTGTGGGCACCAGTTTAAGTATGTGTCAACATCACAACCAACGTATAATATGTAGGTTTATAGTTTCAAAAATTAATATTGTTTACCTGAAAAATATTACATCCTACGTTACAGAATTAAACTTTCTGATTCACAAGATAACATTATTGTGTATCTTCGAATAATATAAAACTAAAACAATATTCATGGTGTTTCCTGTCTTATTAACCCTTTGATTACTACAAATTTACAATAATAACAAGTACGTTTTACACCCCCATTCCTTGTTAATTCTACCTAATTGTAAGTTTATGATTCCGTTGATATTTTTATGTAGTTTTGCTATTTTCAATGTAGAAGAAATTGCAAGCAAACAACTGTTGACAAAGAGTTTAATAAAATTATTATAATCTGTTTCTTAAGCACTGAAACCTATTACAATTGAAACATACCCGCGATTAACTGTTAATCTTTAACTTTCCCTAAATTTATTTTTCAAGTTCTTCAGTTCATGCTTTTTTTAATGGTCTATTTCTTATCTATCTCGTTAACTGCCGGCATAGTTTCTAATTTATTTCTTAGATTTCAATTTGATGTTGTAACGTTCACTTTTCCTTCCCGCTACAGGTGTTGTAGTTAATCTGCGCTGTCGGTGTGATCTTGTATTCTTTTTGTAGTTTTCTCTTGTTAAAGAGGTTTTGGTACTTGTTGTGAGTTCACACTGATGGGTTGATTATTTTTTGTAGCTTTTTTGAGATCAATTAGGGTTTAGCCCAGTCACTTTATACAAAAAAAAGGCCAAACCACTAAAAAATCCGACTAAAGGTTTTCCTTCGGGATTCTCTTTATTTCGGTGTCAAACACAATCCTTCAAAAGTCCACAAAGCTAACTGGATGGCTACAGAAGTTACAGAAGGTCAAACGTCACGAAAATCAGTTTTTCTCAAATATTTTGTAAACAATTGGTTTTACGTTGATTTTGGCCATTATAAAATTTGTTAATAAGCTAAATCTACACAAAAAAGGTCTTATACAAAATTCACGTAGAACCAATAGTTTTTGAGATATAGGGCTGAGACGTTTCGGAGCAAAGCGCATACTCTCCTATGCTATACGTATAGTGGTCTATACAGTTAATAAGATCTGTTTATACATAGAAACATCGTTCATGCATATATACCTGCAGCATTTCTGTCTGAATTGTCCTTGGACAGGACCCTTCTTCATAATAATAATGGTAAGGGCCTTGAGTAGCAGCTGTCTAACATTCCAATGTAGGCTCATGGATCACCGTACAACTGAAAATATTGGATGACGCATATTGTACGTTTTAAATTCAGTTTAATGCTACATTTTGCAAAGTTCGGACGTTTTATTCATCTCGAAATATTTTGTAATTCATTCACCACTATACGTATAGTATAGGGGAGTATGCGCTTTGCTCCGAAACTTCCCAACCCTATATCTCAAAAACTATTGGTTCTACGTGGATTTTGTATAGGACCTTTTTCGTGTAGATTTAGCTCATGAACAAATTTTATAATGACTAAAATTAACGTAAAACCAATAGTTTACAAGATATTTGAGAAAAACTGACTTTCGTGACCTTTGACCTTCTGTAACTTCTGTAGCCGTCCAGTTGGCTTTATGGACTTTTGACGGACTGTTTTTGACGCCGAAATAAAGAGAATCCCGAAGTTAAATCTTTAGTCGGATTTTTTTAGAGGTGAATGTATAAAGTGACTGGGCTAGTTGACGAACTCCTCAATTTTATTTATTATAGCAAGTAGGAGACAGGGTATAATGCTTTCAACATTTAAATTTATTTCTATTATTGTAGTATTTTGAACTGTCTCAGTTCTTGCTCGTATTTCTGTTTAATCTATTTCGATATATTTAGATCTAGTTAGCAATTTGATAAGGGTTGGTTTTCTTATTACGATTTAGTAATTGTAATTTAAGATTTTCTCCTTAATTTTTAAGTTTAAACTTTCCTTACACTTTTGTATACGAAATTTGAATACGTGGTCAGGTGTAGTTAGTAGATGTTAGTTTCTTACTTTGTTCATTTTTTAAACGTAGCCTATGTGGTTTTGATTTTTGTTTTAAATCTAAATATTGTAATTTCAATTACGTCCCCGTTGAGGGGTGTTGTAACTTTTCGTTTTTGAGATTGCTGCTAGTCTTGTTGTTGTATTAGCAGAAATTCTATCTACAAAGACTATTTTATCATTTAAAATTTATTTTCTCGAGATTTGGGATTTTTGATTGGATCTAGTTCCCATCGTTGTAGAGTAAAGAAGCGAACCCACAACACCGCTTGGAATGGTGAAAACCGGCTACGGCACACTCACGCCTGACCCAGCCCTCGCCACTTCCGACTCGCATACAATGAACACTACAGGCGCATTGAAGGACAATCTTCTTACGCAAGCTCTTGGATGCCTGCCTCCACGTTGTCCTAGACCAACCCAACCACCAGAAGCAATATCGTATTGCCACCCAGTCCAAGGGAGACGCCGAAAGGTGGTGGCAACAACAATCATCCTTAACTGCCCCTTTAGCAGAGCTAAAAACAACATTTCTCGCTTCCTATGGCAGCAAAGCCTAGAAAGTGCAACTTCGCTCCGTCTTATGCGATGAAAAAAGCTACTGCTGGTCGGTTAGGTCATGCCCACGAGGAGCCAGACCTGATTACGCTGTGCAAAACCCTGAAGAGAGACGACATTGCCGGGTACTGTACGTTTGCCGCGTCTAAGACTATACGCGGAGCTCGTAGCTGGTGCCAGTGAGGTAGAGGTGCGGATCGCAAAGCCGATCAAATCTTCGGAGCCAGTCCAGCCCGCAACCAACTCCCTCAGTGCCGCTACTATCCGCAGCAACATTTTTATCTGGACTGCGCGGAACTGCGCCGCTTCCACTACGATTGTCCGAGAACTACTAGAACTACTAAACAATCACAACCAATGTACCACAACCACGTCGCCGCCGTTCCAAACGCACTGTCCTCAAGGAACTCCTTTGAGTTTTGTGATAAGTCTCAATCAAGCGAGAGTAATTGGTTTTGTCTCGTTCTTTATTAGGTCTCAAGAGCTACTGCCAATACGTTTCACCAAAGTCAATGCTGATAAGCAGGCAACCGCAGAGACGACTACCGGAGACGAAGAAATGTTCTGGAGACGCAAACACTCTGACTTTTTGAATCAGTTTTCCTTGTTGGACGTGCCGTTCACTAGTACAGCCGTGATGATCCAAAATTTGTTTCAGGTCTCCGAAAGAGGAGTCAGTTATTCCGGATACACCTCTACGATGTAGCAGTGGACGAGTGTCTTTTGCAGATTCTTTGGTTACACTCGACGTAGTTTATTGTTCAATCTGGATCGGGATAGTCAAAGAGGAGAAATGGTATTTTCACCGCCAACCAAGGAGAGCGTCCTATGACGGAATTTGTTGCGTTCCAATGATTCCTGTAGTTAAATGGTCGCCTTGGGAACGGCAGTTAGATGTTTCAGAGGTTGAAATCTTCTTTCTATGCATTTCACAAACTTCCTTTAAACTTATTTTCCAAGTTCCCCAGTTCATACTTTTGTTAATGGTTTGTTTCTTATCTATTTCGTTAAAAGCCAGCATAGTTTCTCATTTATTTCTTACATTTCAATTTGATGTTATTTGTTCTACTTTTGGGCAACCTTTTCAGAGAAGGTGAAAGCTATTCCTCTGCCGGTTATTATGGTACAGACATGTACAAAATTTAATAAAAGAATCATTGATTACTAAAATATGTTTGTCTTAGAGGAAATCCGCAAAAGTATGTACAATCTAGTTGAGCGAATGCTTGTATTTAATATTGTGCGGTGTGATACCCACATTATTGGTTAGCTACGCGAAGTCTGCACTAGAAGTAAGACGCTCCTCTAGGACACTACTATGTAGACATCGAGCTAAAGGGAGGCTACTCTCAGGGCAGCTGCTTCTCACCCCATCTTCGGTGTCTAATGGAGATGTTCTTTTTAAGCGCTTAACAGCGGACAGCTTCTTGCTCACGCAGACAATGGGCTAGTGTTACTAGCAGGTTTCCCAACGTTGTCTGCGATAGAAAGCAAATGATCTGCAGGATCATAGAGATTTGGTGTAATGGCAATGACCTTTTCGTCAATCTATCTAAGACTTAAGTAGTTATTTTTACCAAGAAAAGAAAAACAGACAATTTAAAGGAACTCATATGGTACCGCTCGCGAAGGAAGTCGGGTACTTAGAGGTGACCTTGGAAAGGAAATTAAACTGACAGTTACATGGCAACAAGGTGGTAGCTAAGCCGACAGCGATACTATGGCAACTTTGGCAGGTAGTAGGTAGACTCTTGGGAATCAATTCTCAGATAGCCTATTGAATTTGCATGACAATTATCAGACCTAGAGTATTATATGGTTCAGTGATCTGGTAGCCTAACCACCATCGCTCAAAAGCTGACCGAGCTACAACGCCTGGCCTGTCAGGGTATGGTCGGTACAATGAGGACGACCCTTACCGCTTCACTTGAGATTTTATTGAGCTGCCGGACCTCCAACCCAGATAAGGAAGAGAGCAATGGCGGCCCACTTCAAAATGCGGGTTGCAGAGTTAGGGCTTGAAAAGAGATTTAACACCAGCCACGCTAACATAGTCCAGTTAGTGGATAAAGCGCCTTTGTCCACTTACAGGATAACATAGGCAGATGATCGGTTAAGGCTGCATAGAAAGTACTCAGGGTACCTGGTTTTCTATACGGATGGATTACGTATGGATGACAGGTAATTCTTTAGAGCAGAAATTTACCTGGAAAACCCACACGCATAGAAGAGCTTCGCTCTAGGAAAGCAAATCACGGTTTTCCAGGCTGAAGTTTATATCATTCCATCCGTGGCATATAGAAAAGATGCGAGAATGACGGAGCAAAAGATATGTATCTGTTCTGACAGCCAGGCGGCACACCCAGGGTAAAAAACTCTTTTATGCAGGAATGCATGTTACAGCAAAAAAGGGTAATCTAATCGGGATATTTAGGCACAGCTGGATCCACGGCAACAAAAAAGGCGGATGAACTCGCCAGACTCGGAGCCAAGGCTACCTGCTTAGCACCAAAATCTTCTCTAGAAATATCAAAACAACAGATCTCATTAGCACAGAGCGTATGGGCTAATGAGAGCTTAGAATAGACAAAGCGTCGGCTCTCACCGTGTTCATCGATCACATCACCAAGATTGTTTGGAAAAAAATCCAAGTTTGAATGGAGCTAATGAATCTTTAGGGGTATATTTGCTCTCAAAACTTTTTCATTTTGCGGCAGTTTATCAACCAACTGTTTTCAGTTTTTGTATTCCCGAGGAAGTTTGTCACCGTAGTTTTGACTGCCAAGCAGGTACCTCTCTTTCATCTAAAGCATTGTCGAAACTGGCATCTTTCATTAATTCCCTGATTTGGGGCTCTAAAAAATTTTGTTCTTTTGTTTTAGCTTCGCTCATTCTGGGAAATTTGTTTTGCAAATAAAAGAAAAACCTTCATCATTTTTATTCATCGCCTTTACAAAGTTTTTCACCAATTTCAACTTGATGTGAAGAGTTGGCAGCAGAATTTTTCTGAGTTAACGAGGGGCTCACAAATGACATTCTTAATTCCAGGAGTAAGGTTACTTCTTTTTGGCCATTGCTTCTTAATACAATGATTCTTTCTGTCCTTACTATCCTACTCAGACAGAAAACAGAAAGATTTCGTGCGCCCCAACTGTAAACCCAGTATTAAAGCCACAACTTGCAAATCCGCACAAATCTGCCATTGAAATCTCTGGTATTCTGTTTTATGCATGCTTTCATAAGACTTCTGCATGTGGAAAGCATGAGCAATGGGAATAGAAAGATTTTGATTTCCATTATGAAGGAGAACAATCTCTACTCTCCTGAACTGTGATGCTGGCCAACTGCTTCTAATAAAGCGTTGACATCATTACAGAATACCAGGTCATCTTGTTGTGAAAATAAATGTTGCAGTTCTTGCTGCCTACTACGGAATGTGCATATTCTTGTCCCTTTATCTAATAAATTCCATGAATTCCTAATTAGCTCCCAAAATCAGATTTATCCAAACTAATTCCTTCTTGGATGAATAAAACTGCATGATTAAACAAGTATTACGGTTTAAAGCAGCTCGGAAAATTAAGAATTCTAATAAATAAATATAAGAGGCAGGATATGCTAATTTGGAATAAAAACTAACAATTACAAAAAAATGGTGGATGATGACATATTCGGATTCAACAGGCAAAATTATAATATAAAATTAACTTTGCAAAGAAAAAGAGTAAACCGGTAGAATGTAAATAGCACCAGAAAGATTAGCAGAAAGTCAATAATGTGTAATAAATTTAAATTTCTAAATAACAAACAGTTATGAAACGGGCTGAAACATCAAGTACTGTAAATGCAGCTAGAAGAGGAGCAATCTGCCACCTGTTTTATGTGCAATATTTCAGTCAGTCATCAGTTTATAGCTAGTACAGATGGAGTAATTCCCAATTCTCTTTTTATTGACGCTCTTTAATTAACAATCGATTTATCTTTATGAAAAAAATACACCCCGTATAATAGTATATTATATAAATGTAGGACTAAATTAACAAATAAAATCTGAAGCGTTGGCGCTGGTTAAAAGCCTTTTATTCTTTTAAATATCACAATGAAGACATTTATTTATTTTTCATTTATTTATAATCAAACGTTTATTAGTACAAATAAATTTTAATTTAAACATCCTCTTATTTGTGAACATGACACTACGATAAATAATTATTGCTTTTATTTTCTTTATTACAAGAGGTTGTGTATTTTTATAATAAAACGTGTCATTAATTCTCAGCTTTGTAAAGATGAACGATAAATTAATAACAAGTTGTAAAATCTTGTGCACAAAGTTTTATAAACAAACGAACTCTAAATACTTAAAGAATAGCTCTTCTGTAATTTCTCGTTTTTTCTTATAAACGCTCCAGATTTCATCAATTTTTATCTATCATTTAGAAATTCTGGCGCCCTCTTGTGTCTTTCTTAGGAAGCATTATAGAAAAAAAAACAATTATTGAAACTTTTCCCTTAAATTGACTTCCAGAACAGGCTCTTAAGTTACACCCTGAATCAGATTTCTTTTTCTTTTTCCTTGTTTTTCTAATGTAGTTGCTCAGGACAAATACTAGAAATACAACATCGGTAGAAGAATTGGGCAAATTGATGCTTAGCAAACAGAAAAGCATCAAAAGCTGATATTTCCAAATACAGGTTAACAAGTTCCCTGTTCTATACGACAGAGAGTTTCGTATATCAAAAGGTTATCGTTGTTTCGAAAATAAAGTGTAATCACTAAAGACCGGATTTATATGCACTAAAAATCGTCAAATACGCAGACAAACTATGCCTTAAAAATCTAAGATATAAATATGTCCAAGAAATTTAAAATATTCCTGATACAGTATGTAAACTTAAGCTTATAAATTCTCTATTTTTGAAAATTATGCATAATACAAATGATTATATATAATATGAATCTTTTATACTTGATATTGCTAAAATAACAATTAATATATCTTGCTAAAATTACATACTAAGTATTTTTCTACGTTTTCGGCAGTAAAATTGTGCCTTCTATTGAATAGTTCACAAGATGTGATGGGAGGAAGATAAAAATTTAATTAGATCTTCCTGCATTTTCTCAATTGTAAATTTATATTTTTAATTTGTTGTTTCTTTTTATATCTAATGTGTTCAATAAAGGCGTATTATTATTATTATTATCATTAGTATTATTATTGTTATTGTTATTATCGTTATTTTCACCAGCAAGTCTACGAAAGCCCTGAAGAGCCAAAAAGAATTCTTTTTAACTTGAAATTTCCAGATCATAAATCAAAATTTTCAAATGGCAACTCCAATTTTACAAATGATAACTACACATTCCACTTGTTGCGTGGAAATCTCAGTTGTTTTCTGGAATTTTCTAGTTACCATTTGAAAACCTTTCTACTAGAAGATATTGGAAATTTCCAATTGTCATTTCCATCTATTCACGAAAGCCCCAAACGGCCAACGTAAAATTTTTTATACTGGAAGTTTTTAACTGATAATTGGACATTTCTAGATGAAACTGGAAATTTCCAGACAATAGGTGAAAATAACAACTGTAAAATTTCAATATTTTCTAATAGGCAGTTTCCAAATGGCAACGAGAAATTTCCAGATAGCAAGTGGAATTTTCATATGACGATTGGAGATTTCCAGTTATCATTTGAAAATTTGCTCTCGCAGTTAGAAGATTTACAGTTAGAAACAGTTTTACGTTGGCCCTTCAGTGCCTTCTTAGATAGGTGGAAATGACAACTTGAGATTTCCAATATTCTTTAGTAGGAAGATTTCAAATCATAACTCAATTTCCAGAAAACAACCAGAAGTTTTCAGATTACAACTGAAAATCATCTACGAAAGCCCCGAAGAGCCAATGTAAATTTTCCTTTAACTGGGAATGTCCAGATGACAACTGAAAATCTTCAGTTCTTCTTCTTTCCGTACATAACTTACCTGGAAATTTCCAGTTAAGGAGATTTTACATTGGCCCTTCGAAGCTTTCCTAGATAGATGGAAATGACAATTAGAAATTTCCAGCATTTTCTAGTAGGAAGTTTTCAAATGATAACTGAAAGTTTTTAGATAAAAACTGGAAATCATCAACAAAAGCCCCAAAGCGCCAATGTAAATCTTTCTTTAACTGGGATGTCTTGATGACAACCGGAAATCTTCAGTTTTTCTTTTTAAAAAAATGGGTTTTCATAGATAATCTTCAGTTGTTATCTGGAAATTTTCAGTTAAAGAAATTTTACATTGGCCCTTAGGGGCATTCGTAGGTAGCTAGAAATGACAATTAGAAATTTCTAGTACTTCCTGGTAGGAAGTTTGCAAATGATAACTGAAGGTTTTCAGATAAAAACTGAAAATTACCTATGAAAGCCCCGTAAGGCCAGTGTACATTTTTCTTTAACTGGGAATGTCCAGATGACAACTAAAAATCTCCAGTTCTTCTTCTTTCCGTACATAACTTTCAGTTGTTATCTGGAAATTTTCAGTTAAAGAAATTTTAAAGTGGCCCTTCGGGACTTTCGTAGGAAGCTTGAAATGACAATTGGAAATTTCCTTTTTCCTTCCTTCTTCCTAGCAGGAAGTTTCCAAATGATAACTGAAGGTGTTCAGATAAGAACTGAAAATCACTTATGACCGTCCCAAAGTGCCAATGTAAATTTTTCATTAACTGGGAATGTCCAGATGACAACTACAAATCTTTAGTTTTTCTTAAAGGAAAATCTACATTAGCCCTTCGGGGTTTTCGCAGGTAGCCAGAAATGTCCAATACTTCCTAGTAGGAAGCTTTCAAATGATAACTGAAGGTTTTTAGATAAAAACTGAAAATCACCTATGAAAGCCCCGAAGGGTCAATGCAGATTTTTCTTTAACTGGGAATGTCCAGATGACAACTGAAAATATTCAGTTCTTCTTCTTTCCGTATATAACTTTCAGTTGTTATCTGGAAATCTCGAGTTAAAAAAATTTTACATTGGCCCTGAACTGAAAATCACTTATGACCGTCCCAAAGTGCCAATGTAAATTTTTCATTAACTGGGAATGTCCAGATGACAACTACAAATCTTTAGTTTTTCTTAAAGGAAAATCTACATTAGCCCTTCGGGGTTTTCGCAGGTAGCCAGAAATGTCCAATACTTCCTAGTAGGAAGCTTTCAAATGATAACTGAAGGTTTTTAGATAAAAACTGAAAATCACCTATGAAAGCCCCGAAGGGTCAATG
>VTPC01090355.1:528613-577005 GCA_011009095.1 Ignelater luminosus
TAGATTTTTCTTTAACTGGGAATGTCCAGATGACAACTGAAAATATTCAGTTCTTCTTCTTTCCGTATATAACTTTCAGTTGTTATCTGGAAATCTCGAGTTAAAAAAATTTTACATTGGCCCTTCGCAGCTTTCGTAGGTAGCGAAAAACGAGAATTGGAAATTTTCAGTATTTCCTAGTAGGACGTTTTGAAATAAAACTGAAGATTTTTAAATAAGAACTGGAAATCGCCTACGAAAGCCCTCAAGGGCCAATTTAAACAGCTGAAGATCTTAAGGTCTTTTTCTTCAAAGAAAATCTACATTGGCCCTTCGGGGTTTCATAGATAATTTTTAGTTGTTATCTGAAAATTTTCAGTTAAAAAAATTGTACATTAGCCCTTCCGGGGTTTCGTATCTAGCTAGAAATGACAATTAGAAAGTTCCAGTGCTTTTTGGTAGGGAGTTTCCAAATAATAACTGACAGTTTTCAGATAAGAACTAAGATTCATCTACGAAAGGCCCGAAGGGCCAATGTGAATCTTTCTTTATCTGGGACTGTCCAGATGACAATTGAAAATCTTAAGTTCTTCTTCTAAAAAAAAAATCAACATTGGGCCTTCGGGGATTTCGTGGATAACTTTCAGTTATTATTAATTTTACATTAGCCTTTCGGGGTTTTCGTAGATAGCTAAAAATGACAATTAGAAATTTCCAATACTTCCCGGTAGGAAGTTTCCAAATTATAACTGAAGGCTTTCAGGTAAGAACTGAAAATTGCCTATAAAAGCCCCGAAGGGCCAATGTAAATTTTTCTTTGCCTGGCAATGTTCAGATGACAACTGAAAATATTCAGTACTTTTTCTTTCCGTACATAACTTTTAGTTGTTGTCTGGAAATTCCCAGTTAAAAAATTTTACAGTGGTCCTTCGAGGCTTTCGTAGGAAGCTAGAAATGGTAATTAGAAATTTCCTTTTCCCTTCCTTCTTCCCAGTAGGAAGTTTCCAAATGATAACTGAAGGTGTTCAGATAAGAACTGGAAATCATCTACAAAAGCCCCAAAGGGCCAATGTAAATCTTTCTTTAACTGGGATGTCTTGATGACAACTGGAAATCTTCAGTACTTCTGCTTAAAGGAAAATCTACATTGGCCCTTCGGGGTTTTCATAGATAATCTTCAGTTGTTATCTGGGCATCTACAGTTAAAGAATTTTACATTGGCCCTTTGGGACTTACGTAAGTAGCTAGAGATGACAATTGAAAATTCTCAGTATTTCCTAGTAGGAGGTTTCCAAATGATAACTAAAAGTTTTCAGATAAGAACTAAGAATCACGTACGAAAGACCCGAATGACCAATCAAAGTCTTTCTTCAATTGGGAATGTCCAGATGACAATTGAAAATCGTCAAATGACAACTGGAACTTTTCAGATGATGGGTGGAAATAACAACTGAAAATGTCCAATATTTTCGGATAGGAAGTTTCCAAATGGCAACTGAAGATTTCCAAGTCAAGTCAATCGTTAAATTCCCGCCGAAGGCGGGAGGCCGTTTTAAGCTCCTCGTGGAGCTTCTTCAGCCTGATGAGGGGAGGAATTTTGTGGCGTCAGCGACTTAGAGAACGGTTCGGTTCGCGCTCATCCTGTGTGTGTGTGTGTGTGTTTATTGTGTGGCTGCGGTAGTTGTGTGTAGCGGCAGCAGCAGTTTGGTGTTGTGGGGTGGTGGTGCAGTGGCGGTTCCTCGGTGTGGCAACATCGGAGGAGAAGGGGTGGTGACGCGGCGCGTTAGTTCGGTGTTGGTGGTGGGTCCGTGGAAATTTCTGTTCCGGCATTTGCCTTGACCACTAGGGAAAACCACGGAAAAACCCTAGTGAGAACAGTCGGCCCGGGGATGTCCCGGACCTCCCGAATGCAACGTGGCGCCAGGACGCTGCCTACTTTGCTCGGTAGTTTCGCGGACTGTGGTTGAGAACTTATCTATAGATAAGTGGGGTGTCAAAAAGTATGTCCATCAACTCGGGGGAGAGGATCTCGGCACGTCTCATCATGATGGAGGGCGGGTGTTTGGGTTTTCTTTTGGGTCTTCTGCGGGCGGCCGGAGCCCGGGTTCTTAGGATGTCGAGAACGTGCTCTCTGTTTTGTTCGACCGCCCTACTCACATATCGACCCCTCATGAATTCGAGGCGCGCATCTACAGGAGGAATATCCGCCCTGTCGCAGACTTCCTCCGAAGGGAAGAAGCGCTCCAGCCGGAAAATCCTCCTGCAGATGGCCCTCTCTTTCTGTCGGAGTCTTCTGATCGCATATGGCGGTGCGGAGCCGAAGACTGTGAATCGGTAGTCGATCACGGGTCTTATGAAAGTTTTGTAGGTGTGAAGTAGCGTCCTAGGGTGGCAGCCTGGAATGCCGCCGCAGAGTCTAGAGAGCAAGCCGCTGCGCCGCTGGACAACGTCCAGGCAGTGCTTCAGCTCGTCGCTCCATCTCAGCGTGCGGGTGAAAGTGATGCCAAGGTATTTGACAGATGACGAAAGTTGGAGGCGCGAGCCCCACAGTTCCAGGCGGACGTCGTCGGGATCTGAAGATTTCCAAATAACAACTAGAAGTTGTCGGATAAGATCGGGGCATTTCCATATGTTGGGTCTGTTTTTCACCGCCCTCAGTAATTAAGTACGGGGGCATGTTGCTTCTGTTTCCGGCCACCCCGCTGGGTAGGGCCTAAGGGTCCGAAGCAGGTATACATATGTCCTGCAGTTTGTTGCATCACTTGTATTTTGTAAATCATACAGTCCACTTGTGTTTTCCGTTTAGTTAAAATAAATAGTTAAGTAATATCTTGTTTCAATTATTACTCATTTAATAAGAAGAAGTGTTGAAACCAGCAAGTTCAACATACACCATATGACAAATGGAGATTTCCAGTTATCATTTGGAAATTTGCAATTGCCATTTGCCAATAGAAATTTGTTTTAACTGAAGATTTCCAGATGACAACTGAATGCTTCCAAATGAAAACTGTAAATTTTTACATTTTTTTTTATGAGATTTCCAAATGGCAATCGCAATTTTTTAGTTGTCATCTGAAAATTTCCAGTTATCAAACAGAAATTCTTGTTGAACCTTCAGTGCCTTCGTACCTATCATCTGGAAATTTCCAGCGGTCATTCGGAGATTTTCAATTGCTATCTGAAAATGTCCAGTTATCAGTTGGAAATTTCCATTTGGCAACTGAAAATTCCCGGTTAAGAAATATTTTACATTGGCCCTTCAGGGCTTTCGTACAAGCCAATTTTCCGAATATTTTTAATACAGAAGATGCATATACTTCTTGATATGCCCAATGGTGCATATAAGATCAACGCAGTTTGTGATTCTCCAAACTTTAAGTCGGAGGCAAACTCTCATGTGCCCGTGATAACGTTACTACGCCATTGAATTGAAGGGCCCCTTAAGAAAATCTTGCAGGGGTCGCCCCAGGATACTTATTCCGCCACTTAAATAGAATTTAAAATAAAAATCAAGTAACTACAACCCAAATTAACATATTTAGTCGTACAGATTTTTCCAATATCCACATACCAAACGCCACAAGGCAAAAATAAGAAATATTCCATAAAATCGGTAAAATACGTATTTATAAATACGCATTTATATGCAAAATAAAACTTTGCCTATTTGGTCAGATATCATTAAAAAGATATCACATTCTATGTACAGCAAGAAAATAGGCAAACGCATGTAAATCCGATCTTTAGTGATCACCTTAATGAAGTCTCCAATTGTCTCTTCCTAAAAACTAATCGGTCGCATTTCGCTTTTTTTCAATTCAGGCTGTTGTGATAACGATGGTTATTATTCAAGAAGTCAATCTATGTTTAAAAGTGGCTTAGAATCTTTAGACAAAAACCAAATTCAGAGGGCAAGTACCGTTTGAGTTGCAATGTATGCAATTCTTATTCAAATGTTTTAGTTTACTATGTGAATTCAGACATGGTTAAAAGACGGTTATCATGTTTTTTAGATATTTTGTCTTATATGTCACCATTTAAAACTGATTATAATTTTTTAGTTTGATCTAGCAGCTTCTTCAATTAAAATGTTATTTTTCAAGAAAAAGCCTTTGAAAATCTTGGTTAAATTATCAAAACTAAATTGAGTAGTATTAAGGAAATGTAATATTCTGATGACGTCATTTTTTAAATTTTTGGTTTAATAAGTATTAACAAATAAAACTTAAAACTTGAGCTGATGTCTTTTATATAGTATATGCATTTATGAATTGAAATGTAATGAAACTTGTATTGGTTGGCTTTTCACCACTTTGTTTTTCTAACTATATGTACGTTTGCTAGGAGCAATATTGCTCCTATAAATTTGAAATTTAAATGACTTTAGGCATTATTGTCTCTCTTGTACGATAAGAACTTTACAGACTGTGTGTAATAAAATTAGTCACAAACTGAAACCAATCTGAATCAGAAACTAAAGATCATTTCTTTGAAATAAATTACTTTTCTCACTGCCACATTTTTTTTTGAAAAATAACTATAAAGACTGTAATACTTAATTGTGTAAAAATGACGTTAAACTAACGTATATTTTTATAAAAAATACAAAGTAAATTCAAAGACATATATTTAAGATAAAAGAAAAAGATAAAACATATAACAATAAGCGTCTGTATTATTATATGAGCATGTGCCTTTAAATTTTTAAAAAGAATCGAGACAGCACGTGCCCCATACAACCAAGATCAAAAAACAAGAGGCACGTGTGCATCAAAAACAATATAAAGTTAAAAAAGAAAAACATCATTAAGTGATTAGCATTTAAAACTTATTTAAAAGTCAGTATCGTGTAAAAAGGTGATTCACTTCTTTGTACGCCGAATAGGTGTAATTAGAGATTCCGTGGCAATATCTAAACTACAAACTAAAATGTACTTTTTCGTTACCTGACTTAAATTTATATTTTACCACCATCGTGACTTAACAGTTTTTTCTGTTTTATGTTAATTGCGCACTTACTGAGAATTTAAATTTACATTTTTAGTATGGAACACTCGGTGTACACCATAAAAACGATTTTATTAAAAAGTTTGGTGAACGTTAAGCGAAATTCTAGTGTTTTGTCATTGTTATTCTCGCTATTTTCCTGCCATAAAATAATGCACATCTTTAGCTAGTAGGTGTTAATTTAACGGGATTTCCAAAACACATTTCCTGTGATATCATTTTATTTCCAATTTCGATTTCGTGATAAAAGTGGCATAAACATTTTTTTTAAATTTCTAAGTATGTAAAGACTCTAGTAAAATGTGCTTGATTACCATTAAGAAGAATTTAACAGAAGAATTTTCAGTATTGTATAGTTTGGAAAGTTACAAAATTGCTTCCATGAATATTATGATGCTTCCTTCTATAAAGAAAACATCCTCGAATTAACTGTATATTGCGGTCAAAGATCAGTTCTTCGTATCTGTTAAAACATAACCTAAAAAGGTAATAAAGAGCTAAGGTGGAGAAGAGAAATCAATCTAAAACTACTGATCTGGTCCGACGACAAATCAAGCTTGTTCATATAACAAACAAGAGATTATTGATTTAATACTTGAAAGCTCTGAAATTATGTTAATTTGGTTCACATTAGACATAACTCTGGAACATTTCACAATCAAAAATGTTGTTTATGCCCTTCAGAAAGCTCAGAAAGTTAAAAGTGAAATTCTTTACGGTTGATTATGTAATACTTTTAAATAAAATACATGATAGGTTTGTCTCTTTATTACTGATAGATAAAGAGTGGATTTCTAGAGAAGCTCAAAACGCTCGGATGGAAATTGAGCATGCACAAGAAATAATAAGAAGAAATTAACGAAATATTAGTTTTGAAAAATTATTTTATCAATAAATTTTTTAATTCATCTTTAACTAGTCCGGACATCTGATTTGAATTGAAACGTGCAATTGTAATTATTGCCTTAAAAGTTCCAATACTGTGCACTTGAAGAATTCCCAACATTGAAATTCTCAAAGATTTTGCGATTTCACGAATTGCAACAAAATTCTCCTAAAGTTTTGGGACACCTCTGATAGTTTGATGAAAGAATCGATAGTAATTTCAGACGATATTAATTCAAAGCAAGTATTTTACCCTTTTTATAGGTGCGGAGAATCGCCGAAATAATTCCAAGCAAATACCAGGCAAATTAAACAAAAGATGTTTCTCTATAGAAATATTCCGATATTATGAAAAACACTACAATTTTACCTAAAGGTTTCTCAAGGAGATTTGCCAAACTTTCACACAAAACAAACTAACAATATAACCCAGCAATTCCTCTGACATTCGCTAATTAAATTATGAATATCTAATTAAAACGAACGCAATGTCACAGAAAAACAAAATATCTTGCGCGGGGATTCAAATTTAGAGTTGGTTTTAAACTGTAAAGTGGATTTAAAAATATAATCGATTATTTCCGACCCTTTTCATAATTTTTTAATTCAAATTAGGATTTTTAGATAATTATGCGATGAAAATTAAGTTTTTACGCGGGACAACAAGGAATATCTAAATAATTTATTTATTCCAAAATAAAACTTTAGCGGAAGTAAACCGATTTCCAGAACGTTCCAGCTTTTTGAAAGGGGCGATTTAAATGAAAGAACCCCAAAAACTAACAGTTTTAGATTTATTTAGATGGTTATGCAGATCAAACTCCAATTTCATAATTTGAGGAAATTTATTTAACAAGAATAAAAGTGGAGGCGGTGTAACTAAACGCCACTTAGCCGCTTACGTCAAAATGAAACTTAGGTATACAATGCAAAAATCAAAATGCGTCACTCGTATTTTGCAAACGGAGATTTTCTTAGCTGTGTCATCATAACAAAACGTAGTATTAATAAATCTACGTTTTCGAGATTAGACCGTGTCATTGTTGAATTATAATACATGATCAACGCTTCTTTCACCTTTATAAGGAGCTTTTTCAGGAGACAAAAGAACAGCACGCTAAGTAAACGTTTGGATGCCACGCTAAAGGCGAAACTCTTCTCAAGGGTTGATACGTCCAGTGACCGTGCTCCTCTTTAGTTTTATAAAGAATAGTCTGTTCATTTTAAAACGATCCACCCTTAATATCCCGCAAAAAAATGAAGATATCGAAACAAGAGAAAGCACATGAAGACATTGAAATACACAATTAACTTATTTATAGAGGTCTCTGTGTTCGCTCTCGCACACATAACTCCACCACTTGTGATACGACGTTGAAAAGGGAATAGTAACAGTCATCCTTTAGCGAAAAAAATATTCCAATCGACTTACTTGATCGAAAAATATAGCACAAAATGTATCTTTCCAGTTAAGTGTTTAAATTGCGTTAACTAGGTAATAAACGCATTTCAATTGTTTTGATGCTTATTTCAGATACAAAACAGATGAACGTAGGCATTTTTAAGTTGAAGGAACATCACCAAATAAACAATTTTGAAGATAATACCTAAAAGTAGCAAGCAACTTACGTAAATAGTTCAATTCACCTTATGCAATGCAAAACATGCTAAGTTACACTTGCTTTTCATCTAAAATAGATATTAAAAGCAATCGAGATGCAATAATTTAAAACATGGCTTACCTTTGATAATATGGTGAGATGTTTTCTATAGCAATTTTAAATCAAGCCCGGTTCGCTTGCTTCAGTGGTAACACTGAGTGAAGAATAAGTGCCACTATACCTATTTAGAGTTGAATAGCGTGAACTGAATTGCTAATGCAAAGTGTTAGGTTAGATACTTTCTTCAAAGTATTGTTGTTTCTTTTCTATTGTTTTGATTTTCTATTGACAATTCAATTTAAATTGTTTAATTAAAATGTTTACGTTCATCTGTCTTATATTCGAAATAAACACCGAGAAGACTCAAATGCGATTTAGACTAAAACTAATCGTTTTGTACTATAATTTTCGATCTAGTAGCCCGATTTGAATTTCGTTCTCACCAGAAGATTGCTCTTAGTGTTCCCTTTTCAACGACATATCCACAAGTGGTGACGTTTTATTTAAGATTTTGAGGTTATGTGCGCGAGAGCCAACACGGCGACCTCTATGATTGAATTAATTGTGTACTTCTAATGTCTCCTTCATGAATAGATCGAGGTGCTTTTTTTCTTATTTTGATATCTTTATTTGTCTACGAGATATTTTAAAATGAACACACTGTATACCATAATTCAACAATGACACAGTCTGGCCCCCAAAGACGCCGATTTATTAATGACTCCGGTCGTGAAAGTTTTCGGTTTCGCTTAAAACGTAGTATATTTTTCTTTCTACATTTAAAATCAGGTTTTGTGGTTGAAATAGTTATTTTTAAATTATAAGTCCGGTATATGAGATTTTACAGTATGAGTAAGACGTGAGTTTTGAAACGAATACTGTGAAAAATTATTTACCAAACGTATAATGTAGTACAATGTTTTATTTCATACAGCATTTTACATTGGGATTTTAGGGGAAAACCAACAACCAGAAGATGGATGGTACTAAATTTCTTCAAAATGGTGATCATCAGTTACAACCAACGTTGCCAGAGCTGATTATAAATTTCCAAATCCAAGGCCGACGTTCACAGCCTTACTACCACCATACAGCATGCAGTCGATAACTCAGTTGCCCTTAAATCCATCATCGCCGACTGTCCGCCTCTATCAAGAAATACAGTGTGTCCACATTTCGATGCGCATTATTGGAATCTCGAAAATTGTAAGAGATACAAAGTCGGTTAAATTAGAAAAGATTTGGCTATTTTGGAGATCAGTTTACTTATGCTTTTGTTTTCTCAAAAAAGTTCACGGCTTACTAGATATTTGCTAAAAACAAAATTATCTTATTATTCTTAGTGAAATATCTTAGGAACAAGCAAAGATAGAAAAGAACAACAAAAAGGTTGTTTTAGAGAATTTACTCCAAAACAGAAAAAAATTATTTTCGCAATTGTCTTTTGTTTTACTTCGGCGGTGAAACGTAAATCAAAATTTTTCTCTAATCGAACGCCTACTTGATTTCCATTTTACTGAACAGCACGCCTTAAATGCTTTTCAGTGATACATGATTTGACATAGCTATTCTTTTGTTTTACCGAGTTATGAAGTGAAATTCATTTTTCATCATAGTATGCCATGACATCTAACACACAAAGTCGTGGATTTTCATCAAATAAATTTATTTGTTATGCAAAATTCGCTAAAACAAAATAAATACGCTTTTATGGGGCATTAGCTGCTTATTTGATGCTATCTCTGAATGCTCAGTAAATTATCTTAAAAGCGTCTTTTGTTTTGTTTTAGCAATTGTCACATAACAAATCAATGATTTTCATATGTTTAAAGCCATGGCACACTAAGTAGGAGATGCTTTTTATTTAAAAAGAAATAAGATAATTTCGTTTTTAGCAAATATCTAGTAAGCCGTGAACTTTTTTGAAAACACAAAAGCATAAGTAAACTGATTTCCAAAATAGTCAAATCTTTTCTAATTTAACCGACTTCGTATCTCTTACAATTTCCGAGATTCCAATAGTGAGCATCGAAATGTGGACACACTGTATAGTCCGACTCATTCGAGAATTCGCCAGAATTCGCAATCCTCTGGTTAATACTCAGTGGAACCAACTCAATGCGCTTGTGTACTTGCTAGTCACCAGGTACCTGGTCGAAACCTTGCTCTAACCTGAATCACAGGCAGGAAAGCTTGTTTTGGAAAAAGCTTCGAACCAAGACAGGCTGCAGGAAGCAAAGCAATACCCACCTTCAACACAATGGCCAAATAGGCAGGGAACCACAGGAGAAAACAGAAGTCTAGCTTCGACTAAGATCACCACCATCCGCCACCCCCGAATGTTTTCCGTCTTATTCGTGTGGAAGAGACGGCGACAGCCCTTGCCTTCGACAAAAACTCTGACAAGGAGAGCCTTCTGACAATTATCACCCGAAGCTCTAGAGCTTTCGCTGCGGTCACTTCCGTCAGATCCATCACGAACCCTATTCCCTCTCTCCACGCCGACATCTCGGTAGCCTCCAATTCTTGACGATGCGTAACGCCCACGTTTCTCGACATAGAGAGGGCCTTCGACAAGGTCTGGCACGAGGGGCTTCTTTTTAAGTTTCGAGCCGCCAAGAATCCCGCCTGCTTTGTTCTGCTAATCAGCAGTTATCTATCTGTCCACCAACATCGCGTGAGAGTACACCAGGCTACGTCTAGGGTGTACACGTGCGAGGCACCCCAAGGGTCCATTCTCTCCACCTTTTTCTTTATCCTTTATTGCCACGACATCCTTCGTACTGAAGAGCCTGAGGTTCATCTTTCCCAATTAGCAGACGACACGGCCCTGTAGGACATCTTTAAGCTTCGCCAAGGGATTGAGAATTCTAGCGTACGAACTAAGATGCATGGAGACTTGGTTTCGAAAATGGAAAGTCTGACCAAATTCTCAGAAAACCAACGTCATTCTATTTCGCCACTGCACTGCAGCTATACCCACACAGCCAGATTTGATTCCGAGGACGTCCTCCTGGAACTGCGGGGCTCGCATTTCTAGCTTTCGCCATCTGTCAAGTATCTTAGCATCACTTTCACGCCTACACTGAGATGGAGCTACAAGCTGAAGCGCTGCCTGGATATTGTTCCAGGTTACTACATATATACAAAACCTCCATCAGACCGTAATCGACTACCAATTTACCGTCTTCGACTCTTCACCACCAAATGCAATCAGAAGACTCCGACCGAAAGAGAGAGCCATCTGCAGGAAGAAGTCTGCGACAAAGCGGGAATTCGAATTCATGAGGGTCGCTACGCGAGCAAAGCAGTCAAACAAACAAAAAGCACGTTCTCGAAATTCTCAGAACCCCAGCTCCGCTTCCGCATAAAAAACCTAAAAAGAAACACAAACACCCTTCCTCTGTCATGATGAGACGTGCCAGAAACCTCACTTCCGGGTTGACGGACATATTTCTCAGCACTCCACTTATCCACAGATAAGATCCCATCCACCGTCTTCCGTGAAACAACCAAGCAACGTAGATAGCGTCTCCCGCGTTACGTATTTGGTAGGTCCGGGGCATCCCCGGGCCAATGTTCTTGCTAGGGTTTTCCGTGATTTCCCCTAGTGGTCAAGGCAAATGCCGGAACAGTATTTTCCACGGACCCAACACTACACACAAAAGCACGCCATTATACAAAACTACACACCGTACCACTTACACCATCAACACAACACAAACCTCTCCTTCTTGACCAAACTAACAATGAGAAACCGCCGCCTCACTAACACAATGCTACTACTACTGGTACTGCTACTGCTGCGCATAGTACTACAACATACTACACACACAGCACACCACAACAAAGCACTGGACGAAGGCTAACTGCATCTGACTTCAATGTCACCGCCTCCACAAATCTCATTTCACATTTTGGCCGGAGAAAAGTAAAACTCTTAAAACGGCCTCCGATTTTCAAATGAAACCAGAATGTAATATGACGCTTGTTTGCTTGCGGTCACTTCCCCTCCCCCTGAAAAACCGCCCGAGTGGTAATGATCTCCAAGCCCAACAGAAACTACAACGATCGCTTTTCTTATTGCCCCATCGCACTGCACAACGACTTCGGCAAGGTATTGGAAAAAATCCTTGCCGACAGGTCGCAAGACCTCATCACCAGGTACGCCATCCTTCCCTCAACCAAGTACGGCTTCCGACCCTCCATGTTCGTTCAGATTGCAAGCGGGCACCAGCGCAGCGCAACTCTAAATACAGGAAGGTACATGCTTGCAATCTCCCGGGACATAAGTCATGCAAGGGATATCTTTTCAGGTCATGCGCATCATGCACAACTTCCTCATTCGTTGCAAGTTGATCATGATATCTCACGACCTCAAGACAGATGCGTCACCCTGGCACAATTCGCGACACCGCCCTTGGGGCATCATCGCCTTCCTCTGTCGTGACTCTAGAAATCTATTACGCGACCTCGCGCGTGTGAAGTTCTTGCTCTAGCGTTGGAGAATCAGACTCAGTTCCAGCAAAATCCAGATGATCCATTTCAAACACCCAAACTTGTCCACGAAACCGAGCTTCTCCGACAACAACGTTCATCTCGAATTGTGGAGCAGCCGTCTCCGATTGTCTCCCACCTCAGTATATCTGGGCTTTACGTTCTCGAAAACACTTTCTCGGTCCAGCAGCGTAGTTCCCTCCTCTCTTTGCAGATGCCACAAGGGCGCCCTGATCCACACCTAAAAAACATTCGTTTGCCTCGTCTCGAATTGTCTTTGATCTGCTTTAGGGCTGCCACGCACAGACTCATGGAATCGTTACACAGGAAGGAGAGAGCCATATGTCGGAGATTAATTGGATTGGATCGCTTTCACTCCTCCGGGGAGGTTTGCGAGCTAGCCAGATTCGACTTGTTGTGTGGCAGCTTCGTGAAAAGGGCCATCGAGCAGCTTATCAACACCCTGAAAATGCCCACTGGTCCCAGGAAACCTAAGAAGAGGTTGAAGCATCTTCCAGCCATCTTCCTCGCCTAAGTCTCTGACCTCGCGGACGCTTTCCGGTACATTCTAGAAAACACACATATCGCAACACAATGCTTGGAATATCCAATCAACAATTTTCTTAATTCTCAAATCCTTCAACAAAACTACCTTCACAACTTCCCTTTCCCCACCGCAATTCTGTTTTCTTTTAGATTCCATCAAGATTCTAGAGACCATCAACATTCAAGCGGCCAAGTACACAGAAACCAACCGTGATGGGTTGCGGTGCACTTGTTGTATAACTTGGTGCGCTCGTCGTGTCTGCTTTTACGTCGACAGCAGTGGCGAAGCCGATGGAGAACTGCGCACCGAAACTATGACGGAGCCGACACACTAATCCCTCTAGTTTGTTATCAACAATACGTCTATAGTGGCCTCTATAGAAGCAATTATGATTTTGGATTGACTTGACAAGCAAATGGTTTTCTGTCAGGAAGATCTAGAAGACATTACTAGTTGTTATGAGATTTTTGTTATCCAAAAACACATAGTAAGGTTTTGTAAAAAGACCAAATCTGAATTTTTCAGCAAGATCTTTGTCTAACACCCAAAATATTTTAAAAGTTTTCAATTGAGATGTTTTCTGTATTATCGGCAGCATTAAATGTTTATATCTTTATAGGAAATCTACGTAGAACGGTAGAACTAAAAATACCCAAGATTATAATAATGAAAAGTTACATTTTGTAGGTTTATAAGAAAGAAACGTTTAAAGGGTGTTTCAGTAATGAGCGATTCAATTGCTAAATAGGTCAGAATCTTTTGTTCAACGTAAAATGTCTTTCATTAAAACCGAACACAAAAGGAAATTGTACAAAACGATAAAAGCATTTACTTTCCAACCTACAACGGATCGAATAAAAATGAAACCGATATCAACATCAGCCTTTAAAACAGGTTCTAAATGTTTGTGAAATATTAAAATTAATTTTAATCTTTACAGCAAGGATTTTTTCAGGCGTTCAAACGACCGAAGTCCCATTGAAGCCTATAAAATGAGGTCGATTTGTTGTTGTAATTATAATTCTCGAACCTGAACATGGCGATTTTTATCAACACTACATTAATTTGTTAATTATTAATATTATACTTAATCATATCAATTAGTAATTTGATAAGTCTATAATGAGGTAATATATATTTTATCGGTTTATTTATATTAAACGTTTACGATTTCTGTTATTGCTTCGTAATTCATTTAATTATAGAAATAAAAATCTAAGAAATGTTAAATCATGTTTTACTAAGTTTGTCACGTTCTAACTTGATTTTTTGAATACACTTTACACATAATTTCGTTTCTTATTTTAATATAATTATATTATAACTCCTTCTTAATTGCTATCATAATTGGCGATTAATAATAAATGCTTCGAAATAGCCATCAAACTGTAATGTTAAATGTATTATAAACGCGACGGAGAATTAGTTATTATTATAGTATGCACTTGAGGCAGTACGAAAATAATTACATTCTTTCTATTAAGAAAAAAAAGAGAACGAACGCATTATAATACATAATGTAAACACAAAACAAAAATCGTTTTCGATTATTTTCTCTTCGAAGTGTAAAGCAATCAGTTTGATAAATTATAAAATTTATATCTCACAGTCAATTAAAATTAAATTCGGTGTAGTTTTTTGTAATATTTGGATAACACAATAAGATAAAGTAATTAATTTGATTTCAATTTATTTATCGATAAACCCACCAGGAATATGTTCTAATCTTATTACAAACAAATTAATTATGGTTTTTATACATCAAACGAAACAACGATGACGAATTTTTTTAGGTCAAGTATTTAAATAAAAATTCCTTTCATAAATGCCGCCAATTAATAAGTAGATGCAATGAGTAAATTACTTTTACTTCATATGTAAAGAAGGTAAATCTGTTATTGGCATAATGAGAATGTGCATTTTTCTTCTAGTTATTTTAATCTCGAGTTGTGTAACATCATTCTATTGTCTTTAATTGGCGGGTTGTATTATTAGTACATCCAAAAACTAAATGTAAATCGAAATTAATAAAGAGAGAGAAATAATTACTTGCAGTTTTGCGAACTGACAGGATGTTACATAGTATACGAGGACAAACTTATAAGTTTTGAAACTGTACTTAAAAGTTAATTTTAATCGTTTTGCAAATTATTGTTGAATTTAATTTGGGATGGTCACGTTCATTATACTTTAAATATTTAACTTGTTGTGCGTGGGTGATGTGTGACGACGACAAAAGGCTGAGTTTCGATTAAAATGCCATGACCCGCCATAATTTAATGTACAGTTCACATCACAAAAGAAAAGTCGTGCGTCATCAATCCCCTCCAGAACTTTCTACCAACTGCGTTTATAGAACAATATTTGCTAACACAGATATGTGGTGAAGCTTTGTTTTTTATTTCAAAACTTCTATATGCGGAATAGTTGCCTTTTGTCAGCAGAAATAATTATGCAAGATTTGAGCGCTGTATGACGTCATCTTCGGCTGCCCCCGGGGCCCCAAAGTTTCAAACATTTTAACAAATTTGCCTTTAAACTGACAGAAGTTCTTATATATATGCTCTTGGAAATTTATTGTTTCAGCACCTTGATAAATTTGTCTTTTGTATTAAACTTTGGCAATTTACCTGAAAGCTATTCATGATCTAAGAAACCTATCGCGAGCTTCGGGGCCGAACACTGTTGCCAATGCCTCTGCTACAAGTTTGATTGACCTCTCTACCGCTCGGATGTGGCAACGAAACTTAAGGATGTCAATTTCTTCAGATACATTTGTAATCGTTTTCTTTAGATCATTATCAGAAATCTGTTTCGTTAGGAGAGGTTCAGTAATTTTGGTTGTTGGCCAATTTATCAATCCAGTGTAATCGTCTACATCATAATTGTTTGGGGAAATTTCGAATGCACGAACTTTAGAGTTTTGTTTAGTTCCCCTTCTGCATTTTAAAGTTCTATTCAATCCCAACTTTCTAATATGGCTCCGGTTGTCTGCCAACATGAATAATAAAATATTCTCGAGATGGCATAGGTATCCATTTAGTTGTTAGACTAGATCGATAATTTTTTTATTTCTTCTGGTAGGAACCTCAATTTTTGCATCATCCCGAAAAAATGCCGGCTATCATGCCGACAGGAAGGTTGAGTTTTTATTTTAAACCACAAAGGCTCGTAGATCTTCATAGCGTAAGTATTAGACTTCAAGATGGGTTTTAGAAGTCTTAAAATTCCATTGGCCGTTGTTAACCATTTGAAGTGACTCATCCTTCCTGGGTTCCTTTGAGATAATCCTACCAAAATATTATCTTTAGAAATCTCATCACATATTTCGTACAGGTATTGTTAGTCCGTCCATGCTAAGATCTTCAAATTGTACTTCAGGAAAGCGTTTATCAATCTTGTCAAAGGTTTTTGTGTGCATTTCTTCACAGCTCTGTAGTTGCTTTCCTATTTCACCTGAGTAAACTGCTGATCCAAAAGTTTTCCCATCAGGTGCTGTAGCAAATGACGCATTAGAAGTTCTTTGCTATGCAGCGAACACACAAACCATTGCAGAGAGCGTCCCACGGCAACTTCAATCAGTTGTATAATTCCATTCTAATGTCCCGTGTTGACCGCTTTCCATTACATCTAACGGCTTGAAGATGCGATAGGTTGGTTTTTTTGGGGGGATATGAATTTTAAAACGTTGTCTTTAATTTGAAGGGAAGTAGGTACCAGATATTAGTGAAACTGTTGCGAAGAAAAGTGCAGCAGGGAATAACAATTAGTTTAGACACAATTTAATAAGCTAATCAATTTTATAATGTAAGAAAAGTATTAAAATAAAAATTACATTTTACTTAAAAAAAGATTACAAAAATGACAGGTCACAACAATAATAGGTTACTTATTATATTAAATTATATTTTTATTTTTTGATAACAGAAACAGGGTTTACATCATTTGAGCGTTTTATTTTGGTGTTGTTTTCCTGTTTTGAGTTCGTTGCAGCCGATTATTTGCCCTTAGACAACCATTAGTCCTCGTCTGACCGGATTAAACAAGAGGAGACTCGACGTAGAAACACCAAGAATCAAAAGGTTTTTGAATCAAAAGTTTTTGAGATACAAAACATTTAGACTTAGAAAATAATTAATTTTATGGTTTCGTTTTTCTCAGAAACTAATCATCCAGTCAGTACAATTCAAAACCAAAAGTATCTGGCCGACCTCAAACTATAACAAAAATCTTTTCATTTTGATCTGTAGTGTTACTTTGTTAAAGTCGTAAACTGGCATAGCGGTAAATACAGCGCTCGTTTGAAAGTGAGTGCACGCATTGTAATATAGCACGCACCCCATGTTTAATTGTCCACTTAAGACAGTAGACTTCGACCTTCAAGAAACATTGATTTGTACATCAGTTACTCAATCATTTTTGGATTCCACACACCTATACGAATCTCCCAATAAGCAGCTCAAAATCAACGCCAATAAGCAACCGAGCAGTGGCCCATCATAGATCCGTTAGTATCTTCTGAATACGGAACATCTGCCGATCGATTTTAGAAATTTTCTCTTCCGATGTTCAGCATGTAAAATACTATCAATCTTCAATTATTGTTTTAAAACTGTCGAGACTCTCCGGCTTTTATCAAATTTGATAATCAATCGGGATTAGTCATTCAAGTTTTTATTTGTAGCTAATGCTTTAAGGTATCCGATGAAACAAAACAATTTTGCGAAAGACCGCCAACTAAATTGGATTTTCTAAAATATCTTGTCAGTAAAAAACAACCTAGGATTGTCCGGCTCTTTCTCTCTCTCCCCCCCCCTCTCTCTCTCTAAATGCAAGAACCGGGCTGAAAAAACAAAAGACAATCGAACTCCACCTGCAACAGGCTTATTTAGACAGTTCCATTTGACACAAACTTTTTAAGTTGTACGTTGCTCATTCTTCAACCTCTAGCGGCAAGATTTGTAAAGATAAGAAACTCGATCGCGTTTCCTACTTACGGAAGCCTATGGACTAGAAATCGGTCAAAATGTTTTCTAAGCAAAAACTGAAGGGCGCTCCGACCCAACTTAGATTACCTCTAAGGATGTTTGAAATGGTATTAAATTAAATGAGGTGTGTAATTTCTTTGTTGCGAGAAGTTGTTTTGTTTCTGTTTGCGCTCTTTTGAGAGGCCAGGATTTAAAGTTAGAAAAAGTAATTTATTTTTTAAAAGGTTTTTCTCCACTGCAAATTCATCTTTAAAGATTAATCCCCATTTAGGTTACACAATATTGATGTTTGCATAGCCTACAATTCTCCATTTACATCAAAACAAACAAACAAACGCAAAAAGTCTATCCATCTTTGTCTTATGCATTATGCTTTGTACGTGTGTATTTCCAGCCTTGTTGCACTTAAGGTTGGGATATTCCTACATAAAAACGCCATAAGGAAGTACCCCTACTTTATTCGAACATATCTCAAAAAATAATTGATCCCTGACTATCAAATATACCTTGAAATAAAGAACAGACTTTGAGAATTATGCATAGGCCATTTTAAAATGTGAGAAGTCACAGATTTTTCGAAAAACCTAATTAAAAAATCAGTAGTTTGCATCAGTGATAAATTGACTGAAAATTAGTTAATTTAGACCATATACGGGTTGTCATAGCAATATAAAGTATCTATGCATAAATTAAACACCGCGCTTTACGAGTTCTGAAAATACCACGCCCAACAATAAGCTAATCTAGGTGTATTGTGCGAATAAAAAAATACGGCAGAAATTAATAGATTTAAAAATGGCGGTGAAAAATACAGACAGGTAATTTGTTTTGGGGGTTGAAAGCATGCTGACGGTAGACGATGTTGGTCTGGCTTTCACCTACAAGAGGTCGCTGTGGATTACCACCTTTTTTGTCATAAATTTTGTGGCAAATAAATTATACTTTGAAATAACTAAAACTTCGTACAAAGTGATTATATATGGGGTAAATCCCCTGATTGCTTCCCGTAAAATCTGGTCATAGGTTCTTTTTAAACGGAAAAAAAGAAGTGTATATCTTTTGTCTAGAAAACAGGTTATTATAGTTTTCGTTCATAATAGCAAAGAACAGACCAAAACCAACACAGATAGTGAAGCTAAGCAGGCTAAATTCAACATAACGGTAGTAGTAGTGTGAAATAACTCAATAGATACAAATAACACAGTTCTATATACCTCATCTTCTTTGTCTGGCCGGTACCGACTAGGTATGCGATAGATAGGTTCTATTATACAATAATATTAACTTTCTTCCAAGAAATCGTTTTCTAATTATAAATATAGTTTGTACACTGATAATTATATTTTTTTTAATATTATAAGGAAATAAAAAAACACTAAACCCATATGCATATCTTTGATTACGTATTTGTATTTCCATCTCTTTTTTCGTCCTCAAGTATGCTACGTCCAGAAGTTATACATAATCAAAGATGTGCAAATGGTTTGTGCTTTTTCACTTTCTTATGATATTTAAAACAGAGACAAAGGGACTAAGAGAGTGCTGTACCCTTTTTTGCTGTTCTCGCTTCTTTGTATCACAACCTCCTTTTACTACTCCCACAACTATATTTTAAAAATTCAGTACTTAGTGGTAATATGAGTTAGATAAAAGCTTACATTTAATTTACATTATACGCAACAAAATAAAAAAAATTCAAAAGTTTATTCATACTTAGTTAAAATTTCCCTCTTCATTCTGTCATTTAATAAGTACCTATTTTTCCTTTCTAACCCGGGAAATTTAAATTTTAAATTGAAATACCACAATACTTAAGTCTTCACGCCTAATATCAAGCTAGTCGTCTATTATATAAATCTAAAGCAGCTACAAAAATAACCAACTGCACAAAAGCACGTACTACCTTAATTTCTCACAACTGTGGCTCAATATGTAAAAAGTATTATTCTGTCAAAATATTTAGAAATCGTTTGCGCTCGGAGTTTGAACAATAAACAGTTCAGACGCTGCATATTGCATCACAGATATGGCGCAGGAGTCAGGGTTTAGGACCAAAGTTTTGGAAAGTTAATTTTAATACCCCTATCCTTGAGTATTGGCATGACTACAAAACGCTTGATAATTGAATTATTCGTAACAACTTGTAAAGAGAAAACACTCACTAAATAAGAAAAAAGAAAAAAGAAATTTGAAGCACGAGGCGCAAGCCAAGCGTGACAGTACACTTGTACTTATAGAAAAAGGCAACAACCAAGTAAAAGAAAAAGCCTTCCTACCATTATTCATGATAAATAAATTTAGAAAATTGCTAAAAAGACTAATAGCAGCCAGAGTAGAGGAAGAGGTGAGAGATAAAGAAGATCTCTCAGACAGACGGTTCAGATATAGAAGAGGGAAATCCACGGTCGATGCCCTAAAGACAGTACAAAGAATAGTCGAAGAAGCGAATGACGGCGACTATAAATACAGAGATGCATGCGCCAAGGTAGCGCTAGATCTAAAAAATGCTTTTAACTCTGCATCACATGGAGGTATCGTAGAGGAATCAAGGCGTTGGAAAATAAACCCTTACCTCATTAAAATAACATGTAGTTATTTCACCAACAGAAAACTGAACATCAGTGAGAAGCGGCAAAAGGATGTAACATGCGGAGTACCGCAGAGATCGATGCTCGGCCCGCTACTCTGGAACGTATACTATGACGCGGTCTTAAAAATTAGAGTACAGTAAGGAGTGACCCTACTTGCCTTTGAGGACGACCTGGCAATCGTAGCAAGGGCAAGAACAAAAAAAGATTTGGAAACGAAAATTAGTCATACCAGTCTGCTTATTCGTGATTAGATAAAGACAAGAGAACTACGACTCAAACCAAAGAAAACAGAAGCAGTTCTCTTGGATGGTAGAAGAAAGGTTACACTACTGAATGTAGAAAATGAACAGCATACGCACATTCAAACGAGTGAAACAATAAAATATCTTGGAATACAGTTCAGTAGGAAGATGACAATAACGAGCCACATAAAGAAAGCCACAGAAAAAGCTGCAAAAGCGGCAATAGCATTAGACAGAATAATGTCAAACAGAGGAGCTGCGCTGAGAAGCAGAAGAGTACTAGCCTCGGTAGTACACTCCATATTACTATAAGGGGCGCCGCTATAGCAACGAGCGTTGGGAAAAAAATACAGAGATGCTAAAGTAGAATACTATTAAAAATCTGTTCAGCGTATAGAACACAGGCATTACAAGTACATGGCAAACGAAAGAACAAGGAGATACGAGAAGAAAAAAACCGATATCAATAGAACAATAAAAGAAAACACTGCAAATGCGCGGCAGACTCGATGGACAAGTCAAACGTGAAAAACGGAGTGGACAAAAAAGCTAATATCAAACGTCAGGGAATGGGCAGAAAGAAAACATGGAGAGGTGGATTATTTCCTCACACAAATACTGACGGGAATGAATGCTTCGCGGCGTACTTAAAAAATTCAAAAGAATGGAACACGATACGTGCTGGTACTGCCCACAAGTAGATACGGCAGAGCACACACTATTCCAATATGTAAGATGGGATAACCAAAGAAGAATCATAGAACATATAACCAAAGAACAAATAACAAATGAGACTACATCACAGCGCAATTACGAAACATAATTAAGACCACGAAAGAAGAAAGGATGAGGCAAAACGCCACAACCTAATTAGATAGAGTAACAATAACAATGAATAATAACAATGGACGAGTGTTGCGAAGTAATGCGGCAGCGGTTCCGTACCGTATAACACCAAAAAATAATGTCTGTCAGTTAAGTAATTGGCCATTAAAAACTTTTTAAAGTGCAGAGTGAGAAAGTGTCCGTGCAATAAGCTTTTGCTGATCTAAAGGTCTTCGGCATATTTTCAAGTTGTTCTAAGGCTTCGTTTATGCCCTTGGAAACTGTTAGAACACCATATGAATATACCATAGCAAATGTAAGTCTTAATCATCCTAGGATTCCATCTATGGCCTTCTGGAATACGGCTGGCGCACTGGTTAACCCAAAACTCTTTTATATTGGTAATGACCATGTGGAATTATAAACGCAGTGTATGAACGACCTTCCTTTTCTCTTTGCAACTGGAATTAACTATATTTTATGTCTGACGTCGTAAAGCATGTGTTACCTGCCAATCTTTCCAGTTTATGGTCTATGCGCTAGTGTATGTATAATGATGTGTCTCGGTGACAGAATCTACTTTTGGGCATATACTCGTATTAGTTACCTTAATAAGCGACCTTACAAAAAAAAGCTGATGCTGACTGACAAGTCATAAAGCAAGGCAATGTTGAATCTTACACCGACTTACCTATTGGCATGAGATAAACAAGAAAATCTAAAAATTGGATCGTTAAACATAGATTTTTTTAGAATTCATTCAAAGATAAATAAATAAATACACATTTTAGAATTCTGATTTACCATCATGATAAAGCATACGACCTAACCAATATAATAATAGCGAACAATAAATAATGTAACAAACAAATAACCAAGATATAAATATATGAAATTCATTTAATACAACAGGCCAATTTTAATCTGAGTTCATTGAAAAGAAAGCAATAATAAAATTGTGACCCACTGCTTTTCAAGAAATCTCAAACAGAACCAACTAATTTTTAAAATACAAATTCTAAATTATTATGATTTGAACTTTCGAATCAAGGACTGTTACAAAAACGAAACCAACACAAGTGAAATATTAGAATAAAGCCATAAAGGAGTTTCTAATAGGTCTTCACAAATCTCTTAATTTGCAACCTCTTTTGTTCACTTATATTTCAGTTCTACCTGCTGCTCTTCTCGTATGCTTCGGCGTTATCGCAAAAATGGAAATATTCTTCTCAAGGTATTAAATACAACCGTTAAAGAATCTAACAGGAATGTTGTTAAACAGATTTCTACAACTGCAGTTTTAAATTTAGAATAGTATTTCTGCTAGTTAAAAGGGTTCAGCATCTCCCGTCGCAAAATTCGCTTTCCTTATTTATAGGTACTTCTCCTTTTACAATATCCCAACCTTTAAAGGACTTTAAATTTTGCGCGTATACGTTCGGTGTGGTTTTGATAACTTTTTTATTAATTGCATGATTAACGTGAAACTTTGCAATTTTGAAGATAAAAGGCATAGATAACGTGCAATACCGGTGCATTCCGAATGGGGGGCCCGATAAGTTGCTTGATTACATTATAACGAAACAAAGGCGATGCATAAGGTTATAATAATTGCATCCTGTTTTTGAAATGATGTATACCTTACTGTAGATCGTTAAACTTGAAATATTGAAGAATCCGATTTTACCCTAAAACGATAAATTTTACAAAATAACAAAACTAAAGCAAGAGTAACTTCTTTTGCTAGATTGGATGTTGATTTTAGAAACGTCAAGCCGTGTAGAAAACTTCAACTAAATAGTTTACGTTGCTATGGAAAAAACAAGAATTTTCTTGTGAAACATCCTGCATAGAAACTAAGCGTTTTCGGTTATTTCTTTATTAGTTTATTATTATCAAGTAAAAGTACGCTTATCTTTTTGATGTTCTATTAACCCCTAGAATCATGACATGCTTAAAGTAAACACCCTGTATATGTACTACGCTTGCAGCATACCAAGAGCTAATCGCTAAACTTGTAACAATTTTAGTTAGTTTAGCTTTTTCAATGCAATATTTTAATTTAGGTCTTATTGTATGCATCAATTTTAATTTTCATATTTTCTTTGTCTTTTAAATATTTTTAAAACAATATTTGTATTAAAATTAGTGTAACATTAAATCAAGCAGACAATTCTCTTATTGAAAGCTGTTTTGTTTCAACTTGATTTGTGGTATAGGAGGTGATGCGCCGATAACAATAATAATTTGATAAAGAAAGTATAGTTTGTTATGTTACGCTAGCATATTTATTTTAAAGAGAGCATTTAGAAATTTAAAGAAAAGATAAATCTAATAATCATAAATACTTAGTATGTGTGTCAAATATTATGCTGAGAAATTATTTATCAGCCATTACTTACCCGATTTTAAATAACTTTGATACAATACGTAATTAGTACTTAGAACTAATAACCTATTGGTTATTTAGTGTCTTCGAGTGTCTAAAGTAGATTTTCAGCATTTTTCTTTAAATTCTCAGTGTTCTCTTTACAATTATCAGACATGTAGAAATCCGTATCTGTAAGTGTGTAAATCCTATCAGCAAAAAGACGGCATGAATCGCAGTCTTATTGTGTGGCAACGTAGAAAAACTACGAAACGCCAACCAACATAAATTTTATTATATTTCAATTCATAAATGCATTATAGATGAAAGATGGTTTTCTATAGAAAAATTCCAATATTTTTAATACCAGGTAGTAATTTGATGAAAAGATTCAGTTTTACCTTCAGATTCTTCAAGGGAATTTACCAGAATTTTACACAAAACAAACTTACAATAAAACGAAACCATTCGTTCTGAAATTCGTTATCTGTTAAGTACTAAGAGAAGGTCAACCACTATTCAAAGGCAATGTACATTATCTGGGTAGTGGTTGATCTTCTAGTTCCTAAATTTGATTTGTAACATTAGGATTCTGTAAATTCTAGACGAACGTTTTGTAAAATCAGCGTAGTGCCACAGATAGTTTTTTGTGTTTTGTATGGCATGACGTAATTCGTAATTCCGAAGAAATACCCACTTGGTTATTTAATGGCTGCGAGTGTTTAAAGAATATTTCCGGTGTGTTTTCCTAGAACTTCCAGCGTTTTCTCCGTGCTTTACAATCATTTATTAACATGAGCATTTATAGCAGTAAATCCTTAAGTAGGATTAGCAACTTTACAAGTTACAACTTAGTGCCATGAATTACCTTATTGAAGCAGGGCCGGCACAGGAAAGTGCAAATATGACAACTTGTCGTAGGTGGCACTGCACTGTAGTGAATAAAACAAGTTAAACTAACATTTGCCTACCACACAAAAACGCGTTGGGAAATTCTGCCATAAGCGCCGGCACTGACCACGATCGAAAGAATTCACGAGTTTTTAGAAAAAAAGCCTACGAGGTCTGTTCAAAAAGTATCGCGAATTTTGAATTTCCGCGGGTTACGTATATTCGATTTTCGATTTTTTTGTGGCGTTATGTTGGTACTCATGTCCCTCACTTATGCCGACAAGTTCGGCCATTTTGAATGTTCAGTTAATTTTTGACAGCTGTTCTGCTTGGACGTGTTTTGGCTCGTCTTCGATTTTTGCCTATTCTAAAAAATGGATCAAAGAATCTGTATCAATTTTGTGTGAAAAACAAAATTAAGTGCGCGGACGCATTCCGAATGTTGACTGTGGCATATGGTGAAGCTACCTTGGACCGAAGCAACGTTTATCGGTGGTACAAAAAGTTCTCAGAGGGCCGAGAAGATGTGAACGACGAAGAGCGTGCCGGACGCCCGAGCACGTCAACAACAGACGAAAACATTGATGAAGTGAAGAAAATAGTATTGGCCAATCGTCGAATCACCGTTAGAGAAGTTGCTGAGGACCGAAACATATCGATTGGCTCGTGCCATTCGATTTTTACCAATGATTTGGACATGAGACGGGTCGCAGCGAAATTCGTACCAAAAACAGCATCGCATTAACATTGCTAAGGAGCTGTTGGACTCTGTCCGCGACGACCCAAATTTGCTCCAGAGGGTCATAACTGGTGACGAATCATGGGTTTATGGTTATGACGTGGAAACCGAAACTCAATCATCCCAATGGAAGCTGCCGCACGAGCCAAGACCGAAAAAAGCGCGCCAAGTTCGGTCTAATGTGAAGGTTTTGCTTACAGTTTTCTTCGATTGCAGGGACGTGGTGCATCATGAGTTCTTGCCACAGGGTAGAACGGTCAATAAGGAATATTACCTGCAAGTTATGCGCAATTTGCGCGAAGCAATCCGCCAGAAACGCCCGGATTTGTGGAAGAACAAAAATTGGCTTTTGCACCATGATAACGCCCCTGCTCACACATCGTTTCTTGTGCGCGAATTTTTGGCCAAAAACAACACACTAATGATGCCGCAGCCACCGTATTCCCCAGACTTGGCCCCCTGTGACTTTTTCTTGTTCCAAAAACTGAAGAGGACCATGAAAGGACGACGCTACGCTACGATTGAGGAGACAAAGACGGCATCGAAGGACGAGCTAAACAACATCACAAAAAATGATTTTTTGAAGTGCTTAGAGGATTGGAAAAAACGTTGGCACAAGTGTATAATATCTGATGGGGATTACTTTGAAGGGGACAAAATAGATATTCATGAATAAATAAATAATTTTTGAAAAAACACAAAATTCGCGACTTTTTGAACAGACCTCGTATTAGCAATTTTTGTAAAGCAAGTCTGATGGCAAAATTACGTCTGTCGCTTAGCAGCTGTAAGCTGGCATTGTTGTAGCGACCCAGCTAATGTTGCATCTTGGACCGACTGCCGATAAAGTGCTGGTAACCTTACGGATGGCTCACCAATACGGACATACTATCGGTTCATAAAAGAAAAATCGACGAACTACAACGTTTTCATTGCAACGAGCTAATAACTGGATACAGGGGACAGTTTTACGTCAAACTCCAATACCTTAGTATTTCAGTAGCTTGTTAAGCATCCGCTTTACTTAACATATCAAAAGCAGACAAACAAGACAAAATCATCAGGTACCAGTACACGATAGTCGTTTTTGTATAGAAAGTAAGGCCTCGTAAGCGCAAAGAAACAGCAAAAGATGCAACGTGCAAAATTTTCGATGATGAGTGGAAAAGAAATTATCTAAGACCATAACTTCTACAATATCTAACATGGTATCAGAAAGAATTAGTAAACTTGAAGAAAAATACGTTGAATTAGAAAATATGCAGCTTGCAGCTATGAAGTTGGAATTTTCTATGTTAAAAAAAGAGAAGGGGCAATTAATTAAAGATATAAAAAGAAGTAAGCAATATTCAAGAAATAACGTCAGCTTCTGTGGAATTCCGGAAAACTCCGATAAAGATGTTGAGAAACTAGTCAGACGTATGTGTAAACAAATTAGGAGTAAATATTTAACCTGATAACTGATCTGATAGCTAGATATCATTGATTAGGTTTAAAGAAATCTGTTGCAAATCGTCCTGTAACTATAAAGTTTATATCCTATAAGCACCGCCACGCTGTCTTGTCCAATAAGAAGAATCTTAAAAATACTACAATTAGAATTAGAGAAGATTTGACCATCATTGCCAGTTTCTCTTATATTCCGCCGTAAACACCGTCCCCATACTAACCCAACAACCACCGACCGTACCGGAAGTAAGTCCGTCCACCTCCAATATCAAGGCCCGCGACTAAGTTCACTTAACTTGGCTTAACTTCACCGGGAAGGCAGATTCTGTCGCCCTCTTAAAAAGGTTAGGCGAGGTAAGTGCCCGCCACAGTATTCTGAACGATCAGTATTGGTGCTACTACTCAAGCTGATGTCCGGAACGGCATTATACTGGTACCGGAACAACCAGATCCGATGGAGAAGATGGCCCGATTTTCTCTAGAACATTTACGACTTCTACCTGTCGTCTGACTATAGGATCAATCTAGAAGCCAAAATCAGCCGGCGCACCCAGCGCGAGAACGAATGGAATACATTGTCGATATGCAGACCCTACTCCGAAAACATGGTAGCATGACCGAGGAACAAGAATTGTTCTGGCATCACAGCAATTTGTTAGCGGAGTGCCGTTTGTACCTTCGTCGGGGTGATTGTCAGAATATTTCAGACTTCCTCCGCACTGTACGGAAATGCGAAGAGCTCCATTGAGAGTTGAAACCGAAGCGTGAAGCAAAACTTGCTGTGCCGGATTCGAGAAACCATGAGTCAGCCATGGGCACGATCACGCCAAACCAAGCCGAAACAAATCAGTCAGTCGTCCGTTGTACGGAACCAAGGTAGGCCCCAACCGCCGACACCGGTGTCAACACTAACGGCTATTTATCGGAAATGTGGCCAGAGCAGACACTTCCGCATCAAATGCCAGAACCAAGGTGTTACGTCCTGCGACTGTACATACCAGCAACCCAGAAATTCAACCAGGGCGCTAAAGTCCGCTCCCCAACCATCGCTTCCGATGTGTTGGATACGAGACCCTTCGCAAGAAACAAGGTTGTTAGCTTCCTAAGAGACCATAGCCGACCACCCAATTTCACGAGTGCCGCAGTGATAAACCAGAATTTTGTTCGAGTAACTAAAGCATTCCAGGCCTGGATCAGATCAGATTAGCATTACCTACCGACCCTAAAATATAAAGTCCTTTTGGGAATTGCCTTCCTAGCCGGCCTGAACTTGCACTTCAATATGAAGAACTTATTCTCAAAAAAACGACGGGTTCTCTCCGTTCCAGAGAGGAGGCGCTTGGAACCACCCTTCTTGACCGTTACCCTGTTGACTGTTGGCAAAGAGACTCGCATGTAGAGGTTCTTGGAGATGAAACTTTGCCAGTTAGAAGAAATTCCGGGACCTACAGACTTCATCGAGTACAAGATCAAACTGAAAGAACGATACAGATGTAAGGCATCATCAATGCAGAAGTCACCCGCATGATAAACGAAGGAGTCATAGAATTATTCGATAGTCCTTAGAGCTCCCCGATCGTAATTGCTCGGAATAAGGATGGCAGAGCCCGATTGTGCATTGACTTCCGAAAGGTAAACGAGGCCTCAATAAAGAACGAATACCCACTTTCGCACATCAGTGGAATACAGATACATTTCCAGTATCAACCTTAAACAGGGTTACTGGCGAAAAGCGCTAAAGAACGACAGTCGACTCATCACCGCTTTCACAATTGCAGGCCGAGGACTATTCTAGTTCCAAGTTATGCCCCTTGGACTGTATTCCGCCCTAGTCAATTTCCAACGGCTCCTAGATTGCGTTATAGGTCTTGAGATGGAGACCCGGGCTTTTGCCTACTTGGACATCGTGTTAGGGGAGACCTCAGAACATTTAAAGAATCTCAGCGAGGTGCTTCGACGACTACGGGTGGTAAATTTCCGTCTCATTTCCAAGAAATGTTCGTTCTGTCGTAAGTCCTTACAGTATTTGGGACATGTTATTAGTGGCGGCAGAATCCAAATCGATTCCAAAAAAGTGAAAACCATCAAGCAGATTTCCGAACCGCGGAACATTCGAGGCCTTCAAATGGCTAAGCGTAGCATCGTGGTACTGACGTTTCCTTCCGGACTTTTCTAAGATCATGGCGACGTTAACTAAATTACTAAAGCAAAACTAACGCTAGACTTTGGCCAAGGAGCAATCTGAAGCGTTCACCAGGCTGAAAGAATGTTTGACCCAAGCTCCAGTATTGGCCAATGAACCGTTTGTACTCCAGACCGACGCCTTCGACTACGGATCCGGAGCAGCTCTCACGCAGAGAATTAATGGGAAGGATAGAGTAATTGCATATTTTAGCATCCGCGAAGCGAACCTATTCTGTCACCAAAAAGAAGTGCACCGTTTAACCGTCCTTACGGATCGCCAGTCTCTTCGTTGGCTGCATGCAATCAAAAGTTCGACCGGCTGGAGCATCTACTTTGGAACGGCTCAAACAGTTCTCCGACTATTGCCTGCGTGATGGCAACTTGTACTGACACTTCCTGCCCAACAACCTTAAGGACGAAGAAGCATCCGACCCATGGAAGTTATGTGTGGCTTCACTGTGTTCTCTAAGAAATCTGAGAAAAGAAAAAAAAAGCCCACTAAAGAGTGTTAAAAGTAAAGATGGACATACACTATCGGAGAACAGCAAAATATTAGCTAGATGGCAAGAATATTATACGGAACTCTTAGAATCTAAAGACGTATCGAGATATACGTAATAATTACTACCTCATATTCCATTACAGACGAACAGAAAGACAAACCCCGTAACAACGAGGAAGAACTTAGAACAGATGAAAAATCCGAAAACATAGAACGAGAAGAGATTAAAATGAAAGAAGTGGAAACAGCAATAAATAAAATTCAAATAGGGAAAGCCGCTGGAATAGATAATATAAGACCGGAGATGATAAAATATCTAGGAAGAGAGAGGAAGAAATTTCTGCACAAAATCATTTCAAGGGTATGGAATACACAAGAATTACCAGAAGACTGGAAAACTGCAATAATTGTTCTCGTTTATAAAAAGGAGATATCATGAAGTGCAACAATTACAGAGGGATCTCCCTATTACGTATAACATACAAGATGTTAGAAAGAATAATCGAAGTAAGGTTAAGAAGTAAACGCGAACCAACACTCCTTGATTCCCAAGCAGGCTTTCGAGCCGAGAGATCCACGCAGGACTGGATATTCGTATTAAGACAGATATCAGAAAACATAATGAGAACAAACAAAAAAATATACATATGTGCAATTGATTTAGAGAAAGCATTTGACAGTGTCCCGAGAAAGAAAGTCTGGGAAGAGGAAAGTCGACGAAAAAATAATACACGTGACGAGAATGGGAGAGAACGGGGCAGCAAAAATTGTGTGGAAAACAAAATTGGAAGGAGAAAAATGGCAGAGGAAGACCGAGGACTGCATGGAACATGAAAATCGCAAATACACTACAAGAGAAAGGGCTCACGTGGATGCAAGCAAAGAACATGGCACAAGATAGAACAGCATGAAAACATGCCACCTCTACACCTCAGGTAGAAGAGGTTACGGTGTAAGTAAGTAAGTAAGTAAGTAAGTAAGTAAAAGTCACACTAATAAATTCTTTTTCATCAATTTAATGGTTTGTATACCAACGCAAGGTGCTGAAGACGCATACTATACCGCAACAGGTAGCTCATGAAACTTTCTGTAAATGTCATAAAAGCGCTTTTGATCGAAGCTTTTTCCAGTTTACCAAATGGGTGTTAGAAACAGTCGACTGATTCTCCTTATTCTCATATAATTTTCACTTTATTTCAACCAGAAGGATAATATTCTAATAACTTTTGTTATGTTTTGTTTATTATCTTCAATTTCAAATTCAATCAATTATTTTGTTAGCGTGCTCGTGTTCACTTCTTTCTTTACGTAATCATAAAGTGTAAGCGATACCCGAGTGTTGAAATTATTATTAACAATTTTTTTCGTTTATTTACATAAAATTTAATTAGTGCCGTTTTTTCAGAAGATATTGTTTATAGAATTAAATCTGTCAAAACTGAGGCGGGCATGGAGAACAAAATTTATATGATCTCATAAAATAACGATTTTAATGAAGTGTTCAGCTCTTACGTACATACTACATATATGCACATATCTACTATTATAGCATTATCTTCCTCACATCCCACAATAGCTTTAAATACACGAGCGCAAACAGCAGCTCTCTCTCGTTGCCTTACATAAAATTATCCGGCGCATTACTTTATAAATAAGAAATCTTATCAAGCACAAAGAAATTTATTAATATTGATAATGGATTTTAAACGACATTTAAAATTGTTTAATACAAAAGCAATAAATTCGACGCTAAATAATATTTTAATTGATAATAATGACTTACTAGGTTTTATTGATTGACCATTAAATATATAAATGAGAAAATGTATTAACCGCACGCCCACATTTACTAGTCTGGTCGCCTTTGAAGCATAAATTCAGTTTAATTCTGGTTACGAATGCTAATAAATTGCTGAATTTAAAAAAATTGGGTAAACGCTACACACACGTACATACATACACCGAATGCCGCGTTTACGTCTACGTATTCGTATCTAATTTTTGTAGATTAATATCTTTCGAGGATTTATATAATTTCCTTTCATTTGCTGAAACCTTTCTTGTATTAGATAATTTTAACTAATTCTAATAAAATTAGAAAACCAATCAGGAAAACATTAAAAAGGGAAAAATATACATTACTTTTGTTAATATTTATAAATTATATGCTTAATTTATTTTTATTACGGCGCATGCCTTTTTTATTACTTAAACAAGTCGCTGCAATAAAATTAAATAATGGTAATCACAAAGTTATTTGTTTATATTCAAGATTGCAATAATTCGATCAGTTGAACTGAAAATTTGGAAACGATGATTGTTTTAATAATAATTTTGTCATTTTTATGGAATATTATTTTATTTCTTATCGATATTAATCTTCAGTTCGGCGCACACACAGATTATGTGTAATTTATTTTTGATTTGGTTATAAAATTTTAATTTAATTATTTGACGGTTGTTAAATTGCTGTAATAACAAAGAGTATAACAAAATATTAACAAAACAAAATAAAAACTATAAATTAGTAAATGTAAATAAATTTCCCTTTTTTTAATTCATTGTAATTAGGCCAGTAACCTTTCGATTACTGTTTAAGCAAAAGAATAGATTAGAATGCATTTATGAATAAATTCCAAATTTTATAAGTACCTGACGTGTCCACAAATGCAGTCGGTTTTTGTTTATTAAAGAAATTAGAGAGTAGAATGCATGAAAACGATCATTGTAATTGTTTCTATATAAATCAAAAAAACTAATTTCAGTACTTCCATTAGATAGTCGACTAAGCATCACAACATTGGGATGTGTTTGTAAATTAATTGAAAAGTTTTTCAAAACTATACTTTAGAAGAGTAGGTAGGAAAGTACTAAAAGGCTTTTAAAGTACATTGCTCCCCCACGTGCGTACCAGTTGTCCCCACTTGTAGCGGCCCTACTCTTTGAACTCACTAGAATGAGGGAACTGGTTGGTAAAAATTTCTCTTTACCTCCGTTAAATCAAGATCACGTGATATTTCAGTCATTTGTCTAAGTCTTTCATATTTGATCATGATATTGTTTTTCATTGTAAATTTTATTATGAATCTACCATTGTTGCCGCGAGTCCTTGTCACGATAATCATCACAAGTAAAAAGATAGTTTGATACCATCACATCGGATTTGCAAGGCTAGCCTTTACCAACGTGGATGTTATCAGCTATAATCCAACCTACTGTTTTCTGTAAAATCGGTAAGTTAATTAAATCTAACCGATACATAATAATTTGCAGAATATTTCGCATCCTAGCAACTTGTACAGAACTAATCACGTTGTGTAAGGTATTACTACGCGACGACATTGTCGTGTATTGTGCCTTCAAAAAATCAACAACAACCGCAATAGCCGGATACACTGTGACTACGATTGCTTCGTGCTAGACCGTCTTTGACAGCACCGACAGTCGAAGGGAAAAGACAAGAGAGTTCGCGTTAAAACAACTCTTCTGGGAGAGGGGCTCAACAGCCTCCCAATGACGCCCATCCACCGACTACCAACGGTCCTAGTCAGAAATGACCCGAGCAGACCAATGGACCACACCACGTGATGCCGCCGCCTCCCATAACACGACACCCGATAAGCCTACGGCGCCATCTGCTCTCATTGAACATGACAACGGCGCAGACGTTCATCACGCAAAAGTCGACAAGCTTACAATTAAAATCTTTGCCGCCGTAACCAACGAAACCGAGCACGCCACAGGTAACGCATTGTTAACCGAGGGTATACGAGTAACTCTCAGACCCGAGAAAGTTGGAGCCTCCAGGCACTGAGCCCACGACCTGATGAGCCTATGGCCACTCACGTTCTTTTCCTGCCGTCAACTCCGGTCAAGAAAAAGGTGTTGGTCATCAGCTTACTGCTTACATGGCCGCGCCGTTGCGCCCTCAGACAGCAAGGTCACCACACCAACACCAAGAATCCCATGGAAAATCTTGCACCGACTAACAGAAAGCGCAGGTAGACGCCAGCAACGCTCCCTAAAAAACACCAATGACTACCCCTACCGCACCCCAGGTCGAGCATTAGTGAGAACATACAAGGACGACGCTTGCTCACCAGAAGTATAATCGTGTAGTCCCAACACGAGCCGCCAAACGTCATATCCAGATCTGCACCAGCCCGGCCGAGGCCTGTATTGCCAAGGCTCAGCTGTAACAGTGACTTCTGTGATCGTGTGTACAGTAAATGCTGAGTCACAGGTGCAGTGAAATAAATCTCAAGACAAACAATTCGCAGACAATGCTCTACAGTTAAGTTGATGTAGAATTTCAAAGACAATCAGTAGATCAAGTGAAAAGACAATAAGACCTTTACTCTTTATCTAGTTTTAGTTATTCATTCTTTTTTTGCATTTAACTGTTCATTCGGCATTATTAAGTACGCGGCGATATGGACGTGTGTTGTGCCTTCGAAGAATTCATTGCCGGGATTGCAGAATAAACAACACTACCAGCTCCCAAGCGTGAGAATCAACAACAACAGCAGACTCCGTGTTGCTGCTGATCCGGACACCACTATCAGCAGGATTGCCTCGTGCTAGAATGCCTTCGACAAGATCGACAGCCGCAAGAAAACGCCAAGCGGACGGCCCCGATTCGCAGTAATCAATCAACACTGCCCACGCTAAAACAAACATTCTGGGAAAGACTCTTGACAGCCTCCATCACTGTCGTGTAATGTTATTTTAAAATTCGCACCAAAATTCGCCCCTGTCTTTCAATTTCGCTCAGATATTTGTTTTTCTGACGCGTAATATTTAAATTATTTCATTCTATGAACGAATGTTTGTTAAAATTTTATTTTAAAGAATTGATAACTTTGTGGTCTCGACTTCTGGGCTCCAGCGGACGTGCCTTTTGTTATTTTTCCAATATCAAGATCCAGACGTAAATGAAAGGTTCCTGGAATCTTAGTCGCGAATGCTGAAGTCACACGGTCTTTGTTAAGTCAGGTTCAGGCTGAAAATCTAAGGAGTGGAATTTTTCATTGCCTCGTAAGAATACTATCATTTTGACCTGTTAGGCCGTGCATCTGGCTTCCCAACCCTACTCCGGTAAGCGCAAGCTGCGTGACAGGAAACGCAGAGAGAAGAGGGATTACGTTGGTAGCTGCGTACTCGAATCAACGTGCGGGCATATTTTTTTTCGGCGTTGCCTCTACAAACCCTTAAATGGTTACAAACCTAATTCAAGTTAAGCGATTCTCTTAGTATAAGAAAGAGAGATCGGACTCGAGAAATCCGGGTTTCGTTGGGTCTTTGTCGTGTTATTCACGGAAGAAAATCGGTTTGTTTACCAAAAAGTGATACTTCGAATAGATGTTATTGTGGGAAGCGGTTCAGCTTCATCTAAAGTTACGCTGGTATTTGCCAGGAAATAAAACTTGTAGAGGGTAGAAACGCAACAACTTTGGTCCCTTTGGTGCAACGTTTAATGGTCTGTTGAAAACAGAAACTGCCCGCCCCGTAAAGAATCGAACTGTGTGTATTACACCTTGGAAGCTCCGTGAACCTAATAGATTAAATAAATCAAAGAGCACTTGAGACTCAAAGTGGTTTCAGTTTTAAAGTTTGTGTATAAACACTTGGATTTTGTTGTTGTGTTTCTTGTTTAACGTTAATGAAAGTGATTGTTCCTTGAAACCTAAGTTTTCTTGAACATTGGTGAGACCCGGCGATTGTGAAATTTTGCGCCGTATATCATCTGGATGGGCTGCCGTCGTTGGGAATCAGAGACCTGTACATACCATCTGGAAGAAAGGTTTCATTTATACGTAAGAAAGACCTATTTTGTTTTGTTATTTGAGTTTTTAATGGTTGTTTCACTTGGTGAAAGACTAGGAGAACTTTGAATTTGTGAAACATTTCGTACAAAAACTTTGCTTAGACAAGATTAACTTCTCATTCTCTTATAAAATTATTATGTTTATGATCAATATTTTTAACTAATTTGTAACAGGAACGTTCCCAGGTAATCTTAGCTGGTGTTTGTTGAATTGTTGCAACATAATTAATAACTTTTGGCTACCGTTTCTTTGTTATTAGATATAAAGTTCATTTGTTGCTACTTAAAAATTTATTGTCAAGATTATCTTGGTTAAATTAATTTAATACTTGAATTTTGATCTTTTGCTTCATATTTTGAAATTTTAACGTAACAGAATCATTTCTTTTGTTTATGGTAATAACTTGTTTTTATTTTTATTTTGTTAACTTTGTTCTCCAGTAAAGAAATCAATTCACACTATTTATTGACATTCTTTTGTAGTGTTATTTTTATATTCTTGTTTGTATGTTTAATTCATTTTTTTTATTACTATTGTTTATTAATAAATGCAAGAAAGGTCTATTATTTGTATTTTGTTTTTTTTTTGTAAGTGGATTCCTGGTCCAGACGAAGCAGCGTTAATTTTGTTTTTTTGTTCCTTTGGCTATTAAAAAGCACGGTGGTGCTTATTCTAAATTTCACCTAAAGTTTACATACCTTTGTTCAAGAGAAAAGTTAATACTAATTTGTATTTCTTGTTTTGATTATTTTAAAAGAAGGAAGCCTTCAGAGGACTTCCTCGGCAAAATTATTTAAGACAAAATCACGTGTTTATATAGTTTTTATTTTGTGTTGAGTCTCGATTGTTACACACAGAGTATACTATACACAGGGTGTCGGATTCACGAGCAGTCGCGTGACCGACCATCAGAATCCTTCAATCTACGACTGCTGGCGCTCTCTTTTGTGAATATCTATCAGTCTAGTAAGAGTTTTGGAAATCGGTGAGCTTTTCTTTGAGTGTGCTTAGGTAAGTTCATTTGAGAATCCACCCCATCTGCGGCATGAGCTACGGGATTTAACATCAGCCATTGGTCTTGACGGGACTCGTGCATACTTTTGGGCATTTTCCCGTTACAGTCGCTTCTACGATACGACACTCGATCAACCCAGGCCACATCTGCCCTCGCCGCCGGCATCAATAAAGTCAAACAAAGCATCGTCAAGCAACGGAATACGAGCAGCTTTCAGCCCCAAAAAGCCAAAGCCTGCCGGGACCAAACCCACCTTCAACGATTGCCAATATCATTCCGGGAAACGCCGGACAAACTAAAAGCGATCCAAAACGGAAGAGGTGTTGACCGGATATCTCCACCAGCTCGTTAGAACTTACCTGGGCAGCGTCGTCGTGGAATCCGAAAAGGCATCTGTTAAAACGCCGACAACTTCAATACCAACACCGAGGATTCTATGGCAAACAGAAAAAAAGACGCCAACGATCTCGCCTACTAAACCTCATGTCCAGCACCAACATGAACGTATAGGGACGACGCCTGGTCATCGAAAGTATCACTGGCTGCGACACACAACCCCAATCAGAAACGCCATGTAGCTCTAACCTGCAGCAGCTCGACCGAGACCTGCCTTGCGATGGTGTGAAACGAATCTCAAAACAGACAATTCGCAGAAGTCTCTATAGTTAGGTTAACATAAAATCTTTATCTAGTTTACTTAGTTTTTCATTATACCTTTTTTTCTTGCATTTAATTGTTCATTCATTTTTTATTATGATCTACAATATACCAATCAATGTTCGACGCATCTTTTAACCTGCAACAATAAAACATAACTTGGCCCTGTCTCGAAAGCAGTGGGGAATGTTACGTCACATGGCGACACGAAAACCCGAACTGACAAGGTAGTCCACCGCCTCCATCCAAGCCCGAGCGAGGGTTGGTGACATAATCTGCTTCGCTTCGACCTATATTTATACTTACTAATTCAAATTGTTAGTTAAAAATAAAGATACAACGTTCTGCGCAGGTGGCGCTGCAAGTGGACATTCGGCGAAAGCGAACCGTAACATTGAGTTGATTTATCATAATTTAAATCCGCTTGTAACGTATGAGAATTATGATAAAAGCGAATAAAAGTTTTTGATGACACATCTGTGGGTAGAAACATTTAGCTAAAGAGAAATCATGAAGATAGATTTAGTGGTTGCCGCTGATTGTTGATATAACGAACTATTTGCGTTTTTACTTACTAGTACGATAAAATTACATTTTCCCTAATGGATGGCATCTCTAGGTGGTTATCTACTCTACCTATCTCTAGTTAACGCCTTTATTAGTGGAGTTGATAGATTCTTGAATTCTCCCATGATCTCATCTCCAAAATTGTTTACCGCCAGAAAATTTTAAAATTTTCTACACCTCTTTCAGTGTAGGTTGCACATAAATAAAAATAACGAATAATTTCAAGGTTTGAATCTAGTTAGCAGTGTAAGCTGGATCATTTTTGCAAACCATTTTTATTTCCACCACAACAATCCAAAGAACAATTACGTCGATTATTGTCAATAAACAAACTGAAGAAGCCAAGATGATATTTTTTTGTAGGTGTCGTGGTGAAATTACAAGTACCGAACAATTAATGTTTCTAATAACATGTGCCCACAACACATCCAACAAATCTGAAAATTATATCAAGACCAATGTTTAAATCAACAAGTTACATAATTTACTTTGGTATAAAGGTTAGAACAAATTTATTAATCAACAATAAATTCGATGTTGTATAATGATGATAAGAAAACAATCTGTGAGCAGCTTCCTCTGTGAAATGTATTATAGATATTGAAGGTAACAAATTGATTGCTCTCGTTTGATAACGATCCTTGTAAAGGTGTGTATAAAAACAATACTGAAAAGGTGTTTACTGCCCTAATCATTGCTCATTTTTATATTTGGAAACCCAAAGAGAACACATCATGTCATAAAGATTTATTTTCTCAGAGCTCATTATAAAAGTTGTCTCTCACACTAAGTGTAGTAAGACACAAAAACTTTTGAATAAATCATAAAAACATAGGAAACGCTGTTATCATAAACAATTGCTAAACTTTATGTTGTTGTCGGTATGTTTCATGTTTTGGCAATAAGAATTCTTGCGCTTCTATTTGTTTACTATAATAAAGTAGAAACAATAGTTTATTATGTAACGTACATATTGTGATGATATATACTACCTTTCTAATAAAATTTTTATTATGATGTCGTTCTAAAAATATTCATACAAACAATCGCATTTTATTAAATGTTTAAATACGCCATGTATAGTAAAATTTACTAATGAGCCTTTTAGTTTTCTATCACGTATCTTATAATTTAATTATCTGAAGCGTTTGCTGTTAACGTGAATCCTTGTTACAGCAAGCCGTTATAATCCCATTTATAAAGTCGTAGGTTACGGAACTGATATGTATTTGATTGTCGAGTTAAGCAGAGATGGGAGTTTGTTAGATTAATTTAAAATTACTACAATTATAGTAGTAATATTTAAGATGTAAAAGGAAGTTACACCGCAATTGTCGCTAAAAGTAATAGTAATTAAAAAAAGAATTTTAACATACCGATTGTTAAATTTTCAATCCTTGTTCTGTGATAATAAACAAAGTAGACCTTGTAAAATTTTTATCTGTTTCTAATAAAGATTGCTAAAGATCACTAAAGCTATACATGTTCCTAGCATTCTAGAAAAGCAAAATTTTGTAAACATTTGTAACAATATTTTATTTTCTAAGGCTTTACCAAGAATCTGAAGACAAAACTCGGCCTATTTCGTGTTATCCTGTGTTGTATGTAATACTCTTCTTCTAAAAGTTTTTGATTTCTCTACTAATAAGTTTATACTTGCCACTTCTCTGTTGATTTATCGAGCCAATAATTAATGCATCTTGGTAGTCGCATATATTGGTATAGTTTACTTCAGCGATTTACTTTCTTTAAGAATCAGTAAGATAGTTTGTGTTATAATGAAGACCAATTTTAGTAAATTCAGTCAATTTTAAATCTACATCCTAACCAGAATGTATATAAACCGGCTACCGCCAATTTAGGGGATCTTTCCTTCTTGGTCGCTAAAGAGACCACATCGTATGTAGTTCGGATACATTAAGCTATTCTACGGAAAAACCTACGTTGCGTCGTCACAAAAACGGAAAAAGAATGTGTATGTGTGTTTTACCGACATTTTTATCAAAATTTATATTAATGTATACAGATGGGCTTTGAGGTCAAACAATGAGTACAAAAATGATAATTGTCAATCTTTTCTGAACTAAAACTTTATTAAAATTGTGTCCCACGTTAGACGCCAAAGTTTCTGTTAACGCTGTGCGCCAAGATTTCTATTAACGTGCAGAGATGGACTTTGAGGTCAAACAATAGATACGAAAATGATGAATATCAGGCTTTTCTTCTCTTAAGTTTTAATAAAATTGTGTCTCATGTTGGTCGCGAAAGTTTCTATTAAGGTTGAGCGCCATAATTTCTATTAACGTACAGAGATGGGCTTTGAGGTCAAACAACGAATACAAAAATGAAGAATGTCAAGCTTTTCTGAACTAAAACTTTATTAAAATTGTGTTCCACATTAGGCGCCAAAGTTTCTGTTAACGTTGAGCGCCAAATCTCTATACAGAAATAGGCCGTGATTATGGTTAACTGTTTTCATTTCACCTTTGGTTGATTTTGATTTGGATTCTCAGTTTAGTGGTTTATATTAGTAATTTATTAAAAATCTCTAGTCGGGAGACTTTTTTCACTTCTGTAACTCTTGGTCTGGCTTGGTGGCTAGTCATAAAGAGCATTCGTTTTGCGGTTTGTAATGTTGGGCAAGCCCTTTTAGGCTTGGTTGTTTGGTGTGCTCGCCATGTCAATTGAGTATAATTTTTGTTACTGCATTTTGTGTGCCTTTTAAATTTGTAGGCAAGCATTTTAATCTTCAATCAATTTTGCATCCCTTTTTATACCTTTTTATGACATTTCTTTAATTAGATTTTTTACTTTTTTCCCCCATCTTTGGGTAAGTTGCTCTTTAGACGTAGATGATAGGTTCTGGGTGCTTAGTGATGTAGTAGTTGATTGTAGAAATAACACAATGCATTGATCTTGTGAGGTGCAAAGTTGTCTCTGCTGCTGTGCCTTGTGCCACGTTTCTAGGGTGGGAAACTTTTCTTTCGCCTGATCTCCTTTCGGCAGGTTGAAGAATGAAATCTTGTTTATAGCGTGTGCCCTACTTTGTTGTAACCTTGAGCAGACTTTTTCTCGATCTTTCTACAGGCAGCGGCCGCCATCAAACCGCATATAAGCAAATCAGGACGGAACATAGGCTAGGGATAGAGCCACCTTGGTACCTTTCTCTTCAACTCTTAGCTTGCGTTTGCATTACTTGTTGATATGTATTCAGGTTCTGGGCAACGAGGACATTACACGTGAGGCTAACTAATATGCATGGGAGGATGGGCGTGCAGCTAGCATTGCGAAAGTTAATACAATTAATTTCAATACTTAAATTAATGAAATATTTGACAGCGGGTATATATTAATGTAATATTCGTAACTTCATTACAGTTACAGTAGTGAACTTTCGTACGCTCCACGTGAGTAAACCCAAGAAAGTTTCCTACACCTTTCAGTTGCTTAGTTTGGATCTTGTTGAACCGTTTTTCGGGTCGAAAAAAGCAACACCTTCTTTCTAATCATATGTGACGCTACCAAGAAGGCATAACCAACCTCCTCATTTGGGATTTTGGAGTGTGTTTTGCATAATATTCTTTTGGTTGATAGCATGCAATAAAACATTGCATTGGAAAAATAGCATTTACATGTTACCGGAATTTCTAAAACCTTATGGCACGTAATAATAAAATTGAAGTGCCTAAATCGTTATTTATCAGTTTAAAAAAATGTTTATCAATACAATGTGACTACTATCAGGTCTTACTTTTTCTACCTTTCTAGGAATAGTGCGCCTAAATAGTAATCTAAAAAAGATGGAATTATTTTCCCTTTTAAATTTCTGGATACTTTAATTCAAATTGTTTTTAAATAGTCTAAAAAGATTTTGTTATTTTTAGACACGTTGTATTCAGCTTATTTCATTTATTCATAAGTGCACTACAAAACTGTTTTAAAACAAGGTGATAAGAAGATTAGAATAAATTAATTAAATTTAAAAAAATATAAAAAATAAATTGGTAAAAAGCGAGCAATAAATTAAAAATTAAAATCAATCACATTCTCACTTAACAATCATTATAAACAGATGACAGAGTAATTTTAGATACTATAAGATGTTGACGAGTTTTATAGAGAAGTAAATTTGGTTATTAATTTTATAAGAGTTGCTTCTTCCTTTGTCAACTATAATAAACAATAAACTACCCTCATTATTATTATTTCAAACTAATCAATTAAAATTCATTAAGTTAATTAACGTTACTGTTATACAAAACAATATTATTTTTGTATACATTGCTATGGAGCATAAAATACAATTAGGTGGGCGTTACTAATAGTGTTTTATCTGTCAAAGTACAGTTAGTTTGAAAAAATATAAACATTAGAAAAAACGAACTTCCTATTTCATCGAGTAATTAGATAAAAAACTTGGAATGCTAAATAAAAAGTGTTGCAAAGTGCTTGTGATGTAGGCTTGTGGAAAGACTTTTTGTCCGTTACGATAATATTATTTTAAGACCTGATACGAAGATAAGAACAGAAAAACGTGTACAAAAAACTTTCAGGTTATAGTGGTGGTCAAAAAGACTGTTCTATTTTTATCATCTAAAAACTAGAGTAAATTATTGCTTCCATAAATAATTTTTTTTTCGAACTCGATGATAATTAAATCTTAAACAATTAAATTCTAAAATTATAAAATAAAACCGGTAGGATATTAAGATGCACAGTGATGTGCATCGGTTTTCTTTGATCACACTATATAAAGTATATTTATTATCTTGAGAATTTTACAGAATTGTACTTATTTACTTTTGTTGAAGTCAAGGTTGTTTGCAGGCTCTTAGCGTTTTTTATTCCTTTCTATTCAATAATACCTAGCAGTTTTCATATTCGATAAGGTATGTTTGGATTTTTTAAAGTCCCGCCAAAATAAAATTAATTAGGTTGGTATGAAAACGTCACTGTAATTTTTAATTATCTAACAATCCTAACTTGAACCGAGTCGATTAATCCAACATCTAGCCATCTCTGAAGACAACTACGAAACCACCTGTAAACTGCTGACAACCAGGTACAACAATAAAAGGTTGGTCATCGTCAAGTTACTAGACAATATCCTGGACTTCCCGTTCATTTATTAAGAATCATCTGAGAAAATAAAGCGACTGCACGATATCATAACAGAATGTGTTGAGGTAATCAAGAATCTAACCATCGACACAATCTGGGGGTCCATTCATAGCAGGAATCATCATCAGGAAATAAAAGTCAGAAACCAAACTACTGAGCAGTGATTAGAAAACTTCCACAAGGTCTTAAACTACGAGGATTTAATAAAATTTTCCCCACAAAGATTTCAATCCTTAGAAGCAACGAGAGAATCAAAACAGAAGAATTTAGAATCTGGAGCGATCGAATAAAACAAGAAATCACGCTGCAAGTACTGCAATAGTACCACACAGTCAACCTTTGTAAGAAATTCCTCCAAATCAGAGGTACCTCATCGTCCAGGACAGAAATATCTGTATCAAATATTTAGCGCACAACAGCAACCACAGATGTCGTGCCTGGAGAAGCTTCTACAAGTATCGCAAAAGACACCACTTCCTTCTCCACAAAGATCAACCCAGGCAGCAAGCAAATCGACCAAGAGAACGCTTATCCCAACAAGTAAGCAACAACGTCACACAACAAGAAGGCAGTATATTATTGGCTACAGCATAAATTCGAGTAAAGAGAACAGATAGACCTACGAAAGTTTGAGGGCACTCATATACACGCTATCAAGCTTCGCTCATCACCGAGCAAGCAGCTCAACTAACTACTAGGCGTACTAAGAAGTAAGGTCAAGGCAGAAGTATTGGGATTTGGGAACGAGCAATCCAAAACATCCACTACTCAGATTGAAGTGCAACTGACATCAAGGTTCACCAGTAACTTTATGCTAAACACAACACTATTGGTCTTAACAAAACTAACTCACGCATTACCCAGGAAACAACCAGAGAGAAATATAGACGAATGGAACAATCGCATATTAGCCGACTGCACATTTGCAAAACCAGGACCATTAGACATAATACATACTAGGAGCAAAGGACATTAGCACAATCACGCTGACTGGCCTACACAAGAGCAAGAATGAAAGTATGGGTTAAAACACAGAATTCAGTTGGATTCTTTCACGAGCATTTTAAGAAGCAAATAGAAACATCTACATCGTCAGTATGGTCACATGTATTAATGAATGGAACCAATTAACAAAGTTCTGGAAACTAGAAAAAGTCTATCAACCACGGGAGTTAATAGGGAAAGAAAAGGCATGTGAAAACTTCTACAATCAAGTAACACAAAAAACCAGGAGGAACATACACGGCATGCCTACCATTCAAGAACACAACAGCAAGCCTGGAAACTTCAAAACTCAAAGCCATAGCAAGAATGCTGCAAGAGAAAGAATTTACAAAAGACAAGAAATTGGATCAACAATACTATCAATTCATGAAAGAATATCTAGAGCTTGAACATATAAAACTCATCCTGAGAAAAGAAAAAGACCAAAGGAGTTACTATATTTCTCACCAAACAGTAATCAAAGCAGACAGCACAACCACCAAACTACGAGAGGTATTCAACGCGTCTTCCAAGACATCCAGTGGCAACAACCTCAACAAGAAGATGCATACAAGATGACATCTACAGCACGAGCTTACAGACATCTTACTGCACTAAAAAACGCACAAAACAGCATTCTCAGGGGATATAGAAAAAATGTATCGCCAAATACAAATTCATGAATAGGATCAAAAGTTCCAAACATTCGATCCAACGAAGCCAATCCGAGAATATGGTCTGACAACAATAACTTCTGGCACAACAGCACCATACCTCGCCATCAAAACCCTTCAACAATTAGCAACCGATGAAACAGAAACCTTCACGGAGACGTTAAAAATTACGAAGAAAGATTTCTTTTACGTCAACGATCTACTATCAGGAGCCGTCACCCTACAAGAGGCCTTTTAGCTTCCAAACGCAAATCATAACAATTCTTCGTTAAGCAGGTTTCTCCTGCTAAAATGGTTAGGCCACAATACAGCAATAGTCGAAAGTATTCCAGAAGAACTACAAGACCAGACTACCGTAGAATTTTTCGAAGAAGGGTCGAGAAACTCTTTGGGACTACACTTCACACCAAAAGAAGATATTTTCACCTTCAAATCACACACTGACTATACCACCATACTTTCCAAAGAGGCATCCTGTCTGAAATATCAAAACTATACGATCCATTGGGCTGGTTGGCACCAGTTTATCCAACAATTCTGGTTAGAAGATTTAGATTTAGTTCAAATACCAACCAAACTATGCGAACAGTAGCCCAACTTTCAAAAGCAATTACAATTCGTAATAACAATCAAATTTCAAAGATGGATCAATAATCTCAGCTACAATTTTATGGGTTTTGTGATGCCTCAGAAAGTAACTACAGACATGGAAGAAACCCACGTCAACCTCCCGATCGCCAAATCAAAGGTCGTCAAAGTTAAAACAAAAGCGACATTACCAAAACTAGAGCTCCGTGCGACAGAGCTTTTAACCAAACTGCTAAAAGGAACCGCATCGGCCTTAGAACTTCAGGCTGAGCCCAACCTGTGATAGATCAAAGGCGAATCGCAACGATGGAAGACTTTCATGGCCAATAGAGTTGCACGCATTCAGGCACTTACAAACACAGACCAATGACTACAGTCAAGACAAATGACAGTCCTGCTGACGCGATCTCCAAAGAAATCGACCCAGAAAAATTAAAAACACATTCCATTTGGTGGAATGATCCCACGTGGTTAGCCAATGAACAGCAGTGGTCTATTCAAGCCGCCATTGCCACAGCTACCGAAAAACTCCAACTGTGGCATCAGATCACTGTATCGCCGCAACCGAGCAGCGTCATCGAAGTTTTATCCCTAAAACGGATGACGCGAGTCCTCATTTACTGTAGAAGATTTGCACAATCTACAACACTGGAGCATATCATTCATACAATTTAATATGAAGAATTCACCAAAGAATTTCAAACTTTGGAAGCCAAGCAGAATCTGTCCCATCAGCACATCGTTAAGTCCATTTCTGGATGATAAGAAAGTACTACGAGTCGGAAAAAGGTTACCACAATCGGGCTTACTGTACGATAGGAAACATCCAATCATTTTGCTCACCAAATGTCACCTCGGCATTCTAATAATACTAGATGCCCACAGTACAACTAGGAAATACTGGAAATTACCAATTATCATTTATAGTTACGTACGAAAGCTCCAAAGGGCCAATGTAGATTTTCTTTTAAGAAGAAGAACTGAAGTTTTTTGTCATTTGCAAATTTCCAGTTATAAGAAAATTTACATGGGCTCTTTTGGGCTTTCGTAGGTGATTTTTCAGCTGTTATCTAAAAACTTCCAGTTATCATTTTGCAAATTTTTTCCTAGGAAATATTGGAAATCACCAATTGTCATTTTAAATGGAAATTTCCAGATAACAACTGAAAATTATCTACGAAAGGCCCGAAGGGCCAATGTATATTTTCTTTTAAGAAGAAGAACGGAAAAATTCCAGTTATCATCTGGAAGTTTCCAGTCACAAGAAAATTTACACTCCATGGCAGCACCCAGATAACAGCGCCTACATACGGAGAAAATAGTGGATATTCAATGGAAAGAAGGCAATCAGTTCTTCAATCCACAAATGTATTACCTGCGCTCGTTACAAGGCACAGACCTGTCAGCAACTGATGGGTAACCTATCGACACCTAGAGTCACTCCGTCACCTCCATTTACACATACAGAAGTTGACTATGAAGGACTTATACAAATACACGTTACTAAGGGCCGGGAGCACAAATTCTACAAGGAATACATTGCAGTTTTGGTTTGCCTATCATCAAAGCAATTCAGCTAAAAGTCGTCAGCGACATGACTACACAAGCCTTTCCAGCAGCATACCGAAGATTCATTGCAAGAAGGGGTCCATGTACGTGTACATATACAGCGACAACGGAACCACATTTATATGCGCCAGCAATGTACTATTCGACTTCCATAACCAATAACAAGGATGGGAACACAATGGTAAATGCTCTAAATTTTGGAGGGATATGGGAATCTGGTGCGAAATTTATGAAACACTATTTAGAAAGAGTAGTGGGAACAACAAGGCTTACCTTCGAAGAATTAACAAGGTTACTCTGTCAGATTGAAGCATGTTTCAATTTACGTCCACTATCAGACGAAGTCAATGACACCGCAGTCTAATGTCAGGTTATTATTTAATCAGAAGAGCACTAGTAAACAGAATCTAAAATTACCACTACTGGACTAGTCAGGTGGAGATTTATTAAAAAAATGAAATCAGCAATAGAAGTTAGCAGGATTGGAGCTGTTAAAATGAAAATTTTTAAAATGCCCAATGATGTGGAGCTAGCAAGAGTTATGATCAAAAAACTGGGTGAAATTCCCCCTCCCCCTCCCTCACAAGTAGGTAATGTAGTACCTGACCTGTTGTGGCTTTACAACAAACATAAAGACCTACCAAGTATCGCTGAGTGGAATGGGTTCATGGAGGAAGTAACAAGAGACAAACGATACCAAACTACTTGTACATTCGTAGGTTGCCATCCTACCACTAACGCTTTTACGGGTTATTACGATACCATATACATAGCTTTATTGTCGGCTGTACAGAAGATTAAATCATTAGGCCATAGCAATGTTTAATCAGTCGCTATATTTGAAGCCAAGAGAGGTAATAGCAAGTCACAAAGGAGACCCTGAATTGTTAAATGTGGTAATACAGTTAGAGGAATTTTACCTCCTTAGTCATTTATGGGGATAGTCGGTTACTTTATGGCCTGACTGAACTGTTCCACACTGTGTACGCTATCAACAGTACTAAAAAATATTGACAGGGCATGTCTATGCAAGAGCTGCAAGAGCTGATATTTTGGCTCATACTACTGTTGTCAAAAGAATCCTGCAATCAATCTCCGTCTCCACTGAAGTTCACCGTATAATAGACAAGATTTTGTACTGTGGGAACCGATCAGAGGTTTTTCAACGCATGGAACTGAATCTGTAAAGGAACTTATACAACAGTTTGCAGCCCAGCTTCAACGATTGACGTTTCGTGGTCCAACGACAAAGTTGTGAATCCAGCATTTTGAAATGATAACTTTGTTTAAGAAGTTCATTGAATCTGAGAGAATTGGTTGTTGGAATCTCCATCTTGAAACTATTCACCATATGCTCCCATAATTCTACGCTAGTGGCCTGTATCTATATGCCAAGTGTGCTCAGCTCTATCTGAAGAACATGCACGAATTGAAGACCGTTATGGCCCCAGAGGAAAATAAATTTTTTACTTCAGATGGAGTGACAAGATTATCGAGTAAGATCTGAGGAAGTACATTAAAACTGATAATGGATTAACACGACATCAAGGTGTTAGTCCAAGTATTTTGTCCAGATGAACAGAAGGGATGACCTCACTGCAACAAGTTTGCGAAGAAATGGAAAGTTACTGCGGTGTTAATTTTAGCACTTCAAAACAACATGTGGATAGCAGAGACTCGAGAATCCTAAGAGATAAACAGGATGCAAATAAAATGATGGATTGGTTTGATCAGCATCCACTATTTTAAAACTCCAAAGCTGATATTCATAAGTACGGGAATCGTTGCTGATAAAAAAATCAATTATCACTTGTCCAGGGCATAAAAAGCATTGTTGGCGGTGATTTCAGTTCTGTAAAATTCAAGCGTTGCGATAGAGTGAAGCCCCTTGCCATCATGAAGTGAAGTTCCTAAAAACCATAAGAAAAAACCATTATTAAGGAAAAACGATTACAATATTTACAAACCCTGACGCTGATCCAGAGACAGTTGTCAATGCAGGAGAAGAATCTTGGTTTGCTTTGTACGAAT
>VTPC01090355.1:586835-609227 GCA_011009095.1 Ignelater luminosus
AATTTATTTAAGAAATTCAAGCATTTCAAGCCGGCATCCATAATCGGCCACATCTGCAGCAGCAGTCAGCCAGAATTAGTTCCCAACACAAAAATTCAGTTAACCCATCCAATAAGCAGTTCCCAGTGAGTTTTGTACATCTACTCAGTCAGCAGCGTTAGTTACCTAATTAAGTTGACACAGCTAGCAGCATCTAACCAGCTAATTCAACATGGTTCCCTTAAAAACCACAACGGTTCAGTAAGTCGTCTCTCTTAACTCAAGCCGCCTTATTTAAAAAGAAAAGAAATTTATTTTATCTCTTACTCCTGCAACGATATAGAAATCCAACAGAAAAACAATAAGTAAAAATAGTCAAGCAACTAGAAAAATCACATGTAACTTGAAAATAAAAACGAAAGAAAAAGGAAAGTTTCACCGATAATTCTTTCTTTTTAAACAGTACTGAACCCTGACCCACGATCGCAGCTTTATTTATATCAAGAAAGTTAATTGAAAGACTACCTAAGGACCAAAAAAAAAACAAAAGTCAAAAACGAAGACGAGGCCCAGAGGAATTAAAATAAAGACCAGTAACAGCTAAAATCGAACAAAAGTGCAGACAACGTGACAAGCGACAAGCAAGAATCACCAATGTAATTAGTAGAGAAAGTGCAAGTGTAAAATAAAAACAGAAATAGGACTCAAAAAAGAAACTGACAAAGCAACATAACGGAACTACATACAAGCTTGAGCTTCACTTCATTGTCCTTTTCAAACGCATTTATGGTTTCTTGCAGTTCTGAATTCCTTCATTGCTCATTGCACACAAATGACAACCGTCTTCTTCTCCATACACGCATGGTCGAGAGAGGGTGTCGGCAACTAAATTTAGTTTTTAGGGAGTATTCCACCTTGATGTTATAAGATTACAGTTTAAGAGCTGATCTGGTTAAGCGACCGTTTGGAGATTTCAGCGTTAATAATTCTCACTTGACAATAACCAGATTGGAGGACACATACGCGATTCTTTTAGCTTAGTCGTACCTCCGATACTGAAGCTCTCTAATCTAATCATCAGGAGTAATGTCAGGGGCATATTCGTACTTCTTTGAATCATCAAGTTTGCTGCACATAGTTGATTGCGTATTCAGTGAATAGTAAGAACCTGGTAAGGTGCCCTTATCCTGACCACTACGTCCTCCTTCCTCTTATTGGCTGTTGAGTAGATCCGGCAGCGAATGACCCACAAGAACGCTTTCCTGGCATTTTCGTTGGCCATTGGGTGCTTCTGACTGTGCTGGAGAACGTCCGACCGGCCTAGTGGGATTATACCGTATAGGGACGGTCGCCTTGCTCGTAACATTTTCCGGCATCCCCCTTATTACCCCATTATCTTTGTAAGGCACATAGACCGACTCTGTAGGACTTGTAGCCCGATCCAATTACTCCCCACTTAGTTTGCACCCCGCTTAGCTTGCACTCCGCGCGGCTTTCACTCTGCGTAACGTAGCTAGTATTGCAATGCTTTTGTATTTAGCTTGGTTGGTATTTAATAAATCCGTTGGTTCAACGTGAAAGTGTGTTATTTTTGCAGTAAGTGTTTGCGTAGCAGCTACTCGTGAAAACCAAAAACGAGAAGGAGGAAGAGACCCCTAACCAAATTTGAGCACCTATTTGACGCCCAAGCAAAAATCGTTCTGTCATATCCCGTAGATCATCAACCAGAAGACCGAAAAGCTAAAATCAGGATATCAAGATATCAGCATCGCACACAAAACTTCAGGTTAGCAACAAGACGATGTAAGGGAAAAAAGAGATGATGGATGAACTTGAGAAGCTTGGAAGAAGTTCCGAATCCGAACCCCTGGCTTACTATGCACCAGAATCCAATCTTCTCCGTAACCCACTTCAGTTTCTACCCACACCACGATTGTACCTTTGGTTACGACCCAACCGATCACCTCCCCATACACCACTTTGCTGTATTACAACCCTGTTAACCCAGTCCGCTGCTACGATAGCCTCCTTAATCAATATATTCGTACCTAACCCGCCGTTGGTACCAACTGCCCACTATCTTCATTTTTCATTTCCAAATCAACTCAAACCCTTTCAGTTAACGTTATCGTCGTACTTCCGTCGTCCGGACGTGTTTCGGTTTCGCTTTTTGTTTGAGAACGTTGTTCCAGCCACAGTGACATTCAGTTCTTCTAAGAAAGTTAAGAAAGGTCGTAACCCGACTTAGGCGTAACCCGAGCTACAGCAATATTCAACTCTTTTAACAACATTAATGGAGGGTGAAAGCAGTGCAGGGCACTGCCAGCCTTTTTAATCAAAGATGATTCGTTGTTTGTCATTGTACGCGTTGGAAATTTTGAAAAAACGACGGCGTACTTCTTGTAATCAACGGTCCTTATTACAAAGCTGCGTCGTAACGTGCGAGCGCTTATAGCGTTGCGTTCGGTTCCAATGAACACGATGAAGACGTTTTTCAGTTTCGCTTTTTATTCGTGGGAGTAGCCCGTGCCCATACTGACATTTACATAGTTATTCTAACAACTCTTAGCATGGTTGATAGAGGGCAAATCCCAACCTGAGGCCACCAAAGGTGGTCCATTCAAGTGCGCATCCTGTTTCATAGGTCTGTTTCATGGCGTATCCCGAACCATAGTGACATTAAGGACTCTTAGCAGGGTTGTTAAAAGGCGAAGCCCGACTTAGGGCCTTCAAAAGTCGCCCCTTCGAGTGCGCATCTTGTTTTTCGGCTTCTCTCTTTGTTCGGGGGTGTAGCCCGCGTCATACTGACATTTAGTTCTTTTAACAAGGTGGCTTTTTTGAGGGCATAACCCAAACCATAGTGATATTTCGTTCTTTTAACAGGGTGGATGGAGGACGAATTTTCAAAGTATAACAATAATATTTGAAGCGGCCGTCGGTATCGCCGCGCCCTGCCACCAACACGCGTCACAGCGGACCATTTTTGGACTTTTAACCTTTCGCGTACACAGCAAAAGTTTTGAAGCCGGAAACGTGGGGCCCATTGTGTTTTGTGTCTTCTCCGAGATAGACATGTCGAATTTTCGGAACGGGTCGTCGTTTCGACTTTTCGCTTCACACAGAAGACCGACGAGAGATGTTCAAAGAGCACGCCGAAAACTAATCGCCTTTTGTTTTTTTCTTGTCGTTTTCTTGACAGATTTTCCACATATCAAAAAAGGCTAGTGCGACCGAGTTTGAATTTTGATTTTCGAAAGATCACCGATCGATTTTTGTTTTTTTCTGGTAGATTAACTGTATCTGAAAAACGGCTGGTCCTATAGAGACGGGACTTTCATGATTAGGTGTGGTTTGAGAACGGCTTTCAGAAGATGTAAGATCCTTTGTTCTTTTGGAGATTTCCTGTATTTCAGAGACGGCTGGTCCTACAGTGATGGGAGTTTGAATTTTAGGTGTGGTGGCGGAATGGCTTTCAAAAGATGCAGACGCGATTGACTGTCTTTTGTTTTTTGGCAGCTGTCCTGTATTTCAGAAGCGGTTAATCCTACAGAGATGGGGATATGGTTGTTAAGGTGTGGTGGGAGATTGGCTTTTAGAACAAGATCGACGGTCTTTTGCATCTTTGGCAGATATTCTGTATCTTAGAAACGGCTGGTCGTATTGAGATAAGACTTTAATGGTTTTACAAGATTAACAGCTTTTACTGTGTACGACGGAGTTCAATCCAAGGAAGACATCTATTATAGAACAAACAAACACAGTGTGTCTAAAAATTTTCTAACTTTTAATCAAGCGGTCGAGAAGGTCTGCAACTGCAACTAAAAACAATCACTTTCAGGCTTCATGACGAAAGAAGAATCTGAGCAACAACAATTATGATCATTCACTTCACAAAGCCTTTAGAGTCACCAATGTTCAACTTACTTATCACAAAACAAGATTTAATTATTTTCTCATCTAATTATTAATTTATCCTATTCAGTTTTATTATATTCAAGTTTGCAATCAATAAGTAGTCGACTTTTCGCAACGATTCTTTCAGGAAACAAAAATTATTCACTTAAATAAACAACATCTATCTATTCAAACGTATCCAGAAATACCAACACTTAAATTTTTTGGAGATTCCGGCTCGAAGGACCATGTCAAGCAATGCTGGATAGAACAAAAGACTAGATATCTGCCGAAGTCTTGTGTTGCACCAGTCGAGGTATCGGACTCACCGTCTTTTTAAACCAACTGGTATGCAGTACCAACCAAACGAATGGTTAATACCAAAATCAAAAACAAATGAATGTCTAATACTGTCTATTAATATCATAGGTTTTCCTATTATACATCTTAGATTTCTTTTAAATTTTTATAAATTATAATTAAAAAATTCTTTACTGCCTGCTTGCCTGCCTATTTTAATGATTTTTAGTGCCTACAAATCCGATCTTTAGTTATTGTATGCAATATATTTGAAGTTTATTGTTCAGAATGGTGTTGTCAAATCAAAAGGTTTTCTATAACTTTGTAGAGAGTTTGCATAAAAAAACAATTAAATAGATTTGCAGTCTGTGAGCAACTTAAATAATGAAGATCTCACGATAAATAAATAAATGTAACTATAAAGTTTATCAGATTTATTACTATACTAACTACACGGGAAGATTTTCATATTTCCATCTTAAATTCTAACGTACTCACTGTAATAGAAGAAAAATCAATCTTCAGATAAGTTTTCTTCAAAATCTACAATCTACAGGTATAGATGGTATTCCGTTGTGTGGATTTTCCATCTTTTAGCGACTTTTATTTCTCAGTATCTCATTGTGAGTTAAAATCCTGTAACAAGTCGAAGTCGGCTGTGTGTGTACTCTCAGTGAGTGCACTCGTAGTTTAGAACGTTATTATCTGTGGCATTGCCCATATAATACTAGTTGGTCGGCAGGGTTGTATATCGCCAGTGGAGACTCCAATAAACCAACACTGTCCGAGCCCCTGTCCAGTTTCTATACGCTGCTGCTGCTGCGAGTTTGCTATTATCGGACAGATATGACCGTAGGAAAAAAAACTGCCGATCTATACAGAGGCCAACCAGATCTCTTATGGAAATTAGTTTACTGTATTATGTTTATTGAAAAGAACACCGATACAACTTACAATAAATCTTGTGATTTCATATTGGTATTTACAAAATGAAATTACATTAAGTGAAAAATATTTTATTTCTTACAAATCCAATTGCCCTTAACAACTAAGTTGCACAGCACACTTAAAGTGAGTAATTTATTTGTTACAAGTGGATTTATTACGTTGTATACTAAACTACCTTGTTCACTATTTACTTCTACAGTAAATCTATACGCAATCTGTACTTTTGTATTTTAAATCCTAATTCAAAATTCAAACGTCTTCGACTGAATTACCTTTCAACTCTTCTGCTAACGGTGACTGTTAATAAAAATCGTTTCCGCGAACCGCACGGTATTCTCTATGAAAATTTCTTTTGTCTCGGGTTAATTTATTTAAGAAAACGAAAAAACGATGAAAGCTAACCGATATTCCTTCTAAAATAACTTTCTGCTATAAACTAAAAGAAAGGAGCTTCTTCGATTTCCAGAATCGTTTACTCCACAAGATAAAATCAAGCCGAATCGTGATCATTGATCCTCTGGTTTCTACAACTCCACTAAATAATGTTAGAAAAAAAATCCGATGCGCTCGTGTTCGTAACCTAAATCACTTCCTCGAAAGCAGCAACCGGCGAAGGTAGAGAGCTTCCATCCTCGGTCAGACACCCATAACTCAAGTGGCAACAAGCAAAAATCTGCGGACAAAAACGCATCGGAAACAAAAAAGCAGAGGCAGCTCGCTACAAACGAGGCATATAAACAATTGTCGGGGTAACCATGGTAACGTGCACCGGCGGCTTTGATTGTGGGGATTTGCATAGCAGGCTCTGATATGGTAATGCTGCACTGTTCTTGGTTCGACTGTACACCGCGAGTGGACATTGCGGTAGCTGCTGGCCGGTGCACACAGGCAGTCCGCTTTTCGGCGTACACTAAGTTATGTCAACCGATTTTTGCAATTCTGTCGTTCTGATCAGGTTTCGTATGAAGCGGTTTGTTTATTCTATAGATGTACGTGAACATCCGATAGGTTCATTGTGTTTTAATGATGGGAAACGTTAACACAAGGTTGTTTATTAAGAACAAGATGGTAACAGTAATAGTAGCTGTTTCTTTTAAAATGTGCCATTCCAAATGGAGAGGTTTTAAAAAGAATTATCCGGAAGTATAATAAATCCTTTTTTCTTTTCTTTTAGCTTCTGATACGTGTTGTCTTCATCTAATCAAAGCTTGTGTTAAAATTGTCTCTTCAAATAAATAATTAGTAGCATTTTGTTGCTCAAACTAAATATATGATTGTAGTATCACAGGAATTAGAACTCTAACAAATCATTAAAATGTAAATATCCAAATAAATATTTCCCGCCAGACTATATGACGTCACTATAACTAAGCTCTACTCCCACCAGGGTTTCTATTTTTTTAAATCTAAAATAACCGTTAAATAATCGTAAACATAACCTCTGTTGCTTGTTTAAGTTTTCTATGTTTGGAGAATTTGTAACTTTTGTTCTAATCTCCTTATCAATTACATCTCGAAAATGTTTAGTGCAGTGTTGTGATAGTACAAGGAGAAATTCTTAAAAATTGTTTATGCGCTCTTTAACCTCTTTTCAGTCAAAAACTCGCAATTAACCAGTGTTGTCAACCTCTTACGGTTCAATTTCTCACAGAAATGTACAAAGTATCCCTTAGATTTTTCTTAATTTGAAAATAATTACCCTTTCTTATTATATAAATGGTTTTTATACGTTAAATTGTCTTCTTATCACATTATACTGATACTACTGGTGAACTTGAAATTCAAAGAAAACAATCTAAGTACCAAAGATAACATTAGAACAAAAATGCCCATCTAAAAACCTACCCATTATGCAGGGTATCCCAGAATTCGCGAATTTTAAAACACCCTCTTGTATTTATATCAAAACTTCTATTAACAGTTCTACAAATAAGATCTTACCTGAAGTTTTGATTAATTGAACAGCAGACGGCATTAAACTGAACAAGATATACATAAAAATGTTTGTTGAGTGTACAAATTTGATTTAGTCATGGGCCATTATGGTTTTATGTTTTTTGAGAATTTGCGTGTCTTTGCAGTTCAGAAGCTTTGCATTTCAGTCTTACATTACACACTTTACAGCGGGCATAATATTCATTGTCTGTTTTTCAATCCATTTCTTATATTGTTCTGATTCGAGCCATAAGGTAGAAAATTCCTTTTCATAAGAATCTTTATCTCTTGGAAGTAATTCATGACGCAAACGAAGTTCTTTCTTGGGAGTTATGCAGAGCTCCTAGTACGACCCTAAATTTCCAGGCTCCCTGGGGACAAACTTGACGCGCCCCGAGAAAAGCCTGGTAACTTCTTCATCGGCCTGATAGATCCCAACAGCCCGAGAGGTCCGAAGGGCCCGACAGAAAAGCCCGAAGTGGTAAGACGTCCAAAAAGTCCGAACGCTTCAACAGGCCGGAGACTCGAACGGTCCAACAAGCTGGAGATTCGAACGGTCCAACACGCCGGAGATCCGAAGGAATTGACAGACTCGAGAAGCCCGAAAGGCCAAGAAATCCAAAAACCCAAAAGACCCGACGAACCTGAGAGATCTAAACGGCCCGATAGACCCAAACGGCTGGGAAGTCTAAAAGGCACAAACGCTCCAACACGTCTGGGGCTCGAACAGTCAACATGCCAAAGGTCCGAACGGATCGATAGATCCATGGAGCCCGAAGGGCCGAGAAATTCAAAAAAACCTCAGCAGATCCGTATGACACGACTGGCCCGAGAGATCCAAACGGCTCGATAGACTCAAAGGGCCGAGAAATCCAAAGTGGTTGACAGGCCTGGCGGCCCGACAGACCTGAGAAGTCCAAAAGGCTCGATAGACCTGACGGCCTGACAGGCCCGAGACGCCCAAAGGGCCGAGAAACCCAAAAGGCCTGACAGACTTGTATGATCCGACAAGGCCAAAAGGTTCAATCAGCTCCAACAGCTCGACAGGCCCGACAAGACCGAACGGTTTAAATCCGAGCTTTGACCGAGGCCGCGTAAAGGCCCGACTAAAAAACCTCAACCCTGTTCAGCGCTACTACTAGTAGAATTCATTACTAACACAAATGTAGGTAAAAACTTATTTTTAATAATGATAGTCTTACTAATGCCGACACCATATATTTAACTGTTGAACCAGCATTTAACAAACACCCCTAAGCACTAAAACACTGAAAACCAAGATTAAACCGGAAATGGAATTAAATAAACTTAAAATATCCTAAGCACTTAAAATATGTATGTGGGCTGAACTTGAATGATTCACGCGCATTCTGTTTGCGCAAGAAACAATATGTTAAAGTTAATTAAAGTACGTGTTACACAGTTGGCCATATTTTTAAGTGTGTTACGCTATATGCGTAATGAAAATAAAATGGAAAATAAAGGTGCTGGTTTTATTAAATAAAATTTAGTAGGAAACTGAAACAATCTGTTAAGTGGGTAAATAATGGCACTTCCTGATGATGTTAAATTTATTTTAACAAAACCGGTCGAGAAATATACATACAAAAAAATCAACTTAAGGAAGTACCCTTATTTACCCAATACAGACACCTTAAGCAATGAACCTGCAATACAATCTCTTAATTGTTGCATAAAACTTAAAAAAGATCTCTTTATTTCCTACTACATGCCATGTTGGTAAAATATCTCTTAATTAAGAGATAAATTCCTCAAGTTGGCAACACTGCAGTTAACTGTTGTTACTTGATATTGTTTACCGGTTGTGTCAATGTTGTAAATCTGCCGAATTCTATTTTTGCCACTTTTTAAAGAAAACTCGCTATAAAGATTTTATCACTATTTTATTAGTTTAAGAAGCAATCTTTTAAAATCTATTTGTATTAATAATCATTTTATTGCATTTTAATTCATAATTAATTTAGAATTTAAAATTTGCGATTTGTTTTGCAGAAATCTTTAGAAGTAATTTATGAAATCATACGCTAGATGGTGTTGTAACTTGTATCAAAGCCAGTTGATTGTGATATCAAATACCGACACCAAACAAAAGGCGATCGCATATTAAGCTCAATAACGATTTCCTCGCTGCTAGAGGCGCTGTTGTTCTAGATTAAATTCGACAAGTTAGAACGTCAGTTTATAAGTGTGAGGTTATTAAAACTTAAATTTAAAAAAAAACGTAATAAATAATGCGTTGTCGGAAACTTAACTCGTATTTTTGACCTGATCATACAAATTACATGATACAGTTATTTGTGTTAACTCGATTTATTCAGAAACGGTTGCGCAACCCTCCAAAATCTGTTTTACAGCGATTTATAAAAAAATAATTGTGAAAGTGATGTAGAAGACGGGGAGGAAATAAAAAATATACACTTGGTAATGAATAATATACAACACAAGGCATTTATAATTACTTTTTTGTAAAGCTTAAATTTTAATAACCTCAAACTTATAAACTGATGTTTAAACTTGTCAAATTTAACGTAGATCAACAGCGCCTCTAGCTGAGATTTGCCATCGTCTTTATTGTTTGGTGTCGGTATTTTGTCTCACAATCAACTGCCTTGGGGTTGCATTCTTAAATTAAATATGTTAGATGACGCTTCAGACTAAATTAAGCGCTGTCTCTTTTTTTATTCCTTACAAACCATATCTTTTATCCTTTATTTATCTTTAGATTATTTAATTTATTAATACAATACTTCAATTAATAAAGATGGAAAAACACGGCTTATAATTGATAAGAAAGACACAGATTGTTCTACCCTTAAAATACACGTCGTCTATAGTTATCGCACAATTGCGACATTAACACGTCTGTAAAGTTGGCTTTAAATTTAGTAGATTTGCATTTGTAAGTAGCTTCCGAAATTACGGTTGATCAATCAAGTAGATAGCAAAAAAATCTCTTCCCAATATCAGCAAAAATTAAAGCAACTAAACTATTCAACTGCACAAAAATGATACTACTTTTATGGTTTTTGATATGTCAACGTTGAAAGTTTCCAAATGGTATAATAATGCTAACTTATGACTTTTTTTTATTTTACTACTAATCGTTTTTTTTAACTTTTTTCTGCTTTCACTTTTAATTGTGGTAATTTCATTTTTTTTGTTTTAAAAAACTAGTTTTCTACCTTTTTCCAAAAATTACCACAAAGATTAATCAAGTAATATTCTTTCTCTTTCATCTTGCAAAAGTTGCTTTGGCAAAAATTCTTCTTTTCTCAACTAGCGCATCCAAAAGTTCGAACTTGTGACATAGTAATACTATCAAGGAACTGAGGGAGCATATTTACACTTACAAGGGGAAAGCACAGTGAATCTGTCGCCGATCTCGATTAAATTTTTACAGACGATTTTACATCGAAAATAATTCTACACGTATTTTGCCGTTCGTCTAAATGGGTGCTTCAGGCCTCGCAAACAAATATTATGGGTCAAAAAATACTAAAATTGGCTTTCACGAAACTGGCGGTGCTCGCAGCTGTCTCGACCTATCTCAATAAAATTGTTACCGGTGTTTGTACATCAAAAAATATTAGATCCGTGTATAGGGGTTTTTCAATACATGCCCCAGTAGGACCAGAATAAAATTCATAACAAAAGGCGGAACAGGCATAGCACAGTAAGTTTTATTCTGGCCTTCCTGGAGCGTATATTGAAAAACTCCTATACACTTGTCTAATATTTTTCAATGTAGAAACACCCATAAAAGTTTCATTGAAATCGGTTAAGTTATATATGCAATATAATAATACCCGACCGTCAAACAGACCGTTCCAACAGGTTTAGTTCCGGCTTAAGCAACGGCCAGTTCCTAAACCAGTCAGCAAACAAACCAGCTCCAGTAAGAGTGAGTATCCTGTGAATAAGCCGTGAGATTAAATTAGGTGCCCTATTCTTGCCGTCCGCTCTATACCTTTTAACTTGGAGTTTAACTGCCGTCGCTGTCGGTAGAGCCGGTCCGTCGCCGCTGGATAGCTCCGTCTCCGTCCACCCTTATTGCCCCGTATCTTGTAGGACACTAAACCCGAATTGTAACCTACTATCCCGACCCACTTTAACTGCACTCCGTTCCTCCTTGCTGTACTGCTTGGGTAAAGTAGATTTAGTATTGTATCTTCCGGCATGTAAATAATCTGTTGGTTCTAATAGATACTGTTTGGGTTCCAGCCTGTGTTTTATTTCTACCATAAGCTCTACAGTTCTATTATTTCAGCCGATTGACCCTTAGATTTCCGAATTCCCACCGTAACTATCCGCGCCTTGTCTGACCGCCCGCCCTAGAGACGATGCGGGGGAGTAAACCCCCCTCACCGCCCAGCACCACACCACAACAACTCCGACTAAGTTCGTCACAGTACATGCAAACTTAATAAAAATGGTAAAGTGCGGGCAATATAGGAATCATAAATGGTTTAGTCAAAAATCCCAAGTTTTGTCATTTGTTCACTATCATCATGATGTCTGTACACAAACATCATACATTATTAAGAATTTTCTCTTTTCAGAAGCAGCTTAAATACGGCCCCTTATTATTATTATTATTATAAGAAGGAACCGGCGGGGAACCCAAATAGTATGGAGTTTATACGCAAGCGCCAAGAACTGGTTACAAGCCAACTTTTATCGCTACTCGCTAGAAATCTCAGTGGCGGCATGCGCATTTCTGTCGTACTATACATGTATCTATCTTGGTTAGATGATGCTTATAGACTTTTCACTTACTGCTGTTGGCAAACTTACCAGTCACGTGACTGCGAATGGTAGAGCAAACAACGAGAGGGCATAGGGTGCATCTAAAAATTATAAAGCAAGCTTCTTGACCGACAATTTTAAGTTCGCATATGGTTCGCACCGCTGGCACGTGTTGTAAGCAAGTCGCAACGCATAACCAAAAATTATACTTCACTTATACTTGTTGGATTGTGGGTGGTTTAGATTGTTTTCATTATCATTTTATTAGTGACACTCATGTTTGTTAGTGCTCTTATTAGTTTATTAGTGTTCAATTAAAAGCTTGACAGATTTTATTAGTAATATTTTAAATTATTTGATTAACTTCTTTAATAAATCAGAAATATTTTAGAAGAGCGTGGTAAGTGTTTTATCAATATCTAAATTTTAATTTAATTCTAAATTGGTATTGATTTTAGTTTTAAATATACTTATACTATAAAACTGGGACTTTCAAATTGTAGTGTACCCGGCTGTCAGGTTAATTTGCTTCTAAGACACAGATTTCCAAATCCAAAAAAGAATTTGTTACGTATGGAAAAATGGCGTAAATTGATTATGAATCCTGCATTAAACCAACTGGACCCTAAAGATTTGTGCAAAAAGACTGTTTCCCACCGTCATTTTGAAAGTTATTATTTTTCTCCAGGAGCCAATAGATTACATGTACTAAATGCTGTACCAACTCTTAATTTGTCATCTGAGCAACAGCGCAAGTTTAATGAACAATTAATTCTGTTCTTATATTATATGAACTGTTAATATTACAGAAAGCACTTCAATACCCCTAGTACCATACAAAAGCAATATTGACATACATAAAGAAAACGAAGATGATTTACCTTTGCTAAGTGTATTCTAAATCTGCCCTTAAAGCTTATCAAATAACTTATTATTGATAAATGACTTTCTATTATTTCAGGTACTAACAGTGCTCCTAATAAAGTAAACATAGGTCTTGACGAAACCCATATGTCAGTAGATGATATGAATATACCATCTACTACAATAGGTTATATGAATCTACCACCTACTACAACAAATGCAGTGGACATGTTTGTTAGCCTTGCAGATGAACAAGCTACTTCAGTTAAAGGTAACATATGTGTTTATAAAATGAATAGCAGTGAATTGCTAGAGAATTTAATTTGGTACATTGTTCCTTATTATACAGGGTTATCATTTTAAAACTTCCCACCTTGAATAACTCTTTAATTAGTAAAATTATCAAAAATCGGTAAAACGCGTCGCTTTTGTTTTGGAGGGGGACATTTAATACCATACTCTAGTCAATTCGAAAATTTCCACCCTCCCCCCCCAGTCACCCCCTCCCCAGAATTTTTAATGGCACTACCCCATATGTGATATATCATTTTAAAGGGTATAAGATTCTCCATCTTTCACATCAAAGAAATTAAAAATCGGCCCAGCCGTTCGTGAATTAAAGCCAAAAATGTATTTAATTCAATCAATACGTTTCTGTTTCTAGTTCACGAACGGCTGGGCCGATTTTAATTTTCTTTAATGTAAGAGATTGAAAATTTCATACCCTTTAAAATGATATATCACACATGGAGTAGTGCCATTTAACATTTTGGGAATCTTTTACCCTCTCCCCAACCACTCCACCCCAAAATTTTAAACGGCACTACCCCGTGTGTGATAAATCATTTTAAAGGGTATGAAGTTCTCAATCTCTTACATCAAAGAAAATTAAAATCGGCGCAGCCGTTCGTGAACTAGAAACAGAAACGTATTGATTGAATTAAATACATTTTTGGCTTTAATTCACGAACGGCTGGGCCGATTTTTAATTTCTTTGATGTGAAAGATGGAGAATCTTATACCCTTTAAAATCATATATCACATGTGGGGTAGTGCCATTAAAAATCTTGGGGAGGGGGTGACTGGGGGGAGGATGGAAGTTTTCAAACTGACTAGAGTAGGTTATTGAATGTTCCCCTCCAAAATAAAAGCTACGTGTTTCACGGATTTTTGATAATTGTACTAATTAAAGAGTTATTCAAGGTGGGAAGTTTTAAAATGATCACCCTGTATAATAAGGAACAATGTACCAAATTAAATTCTCTAGCAATTTACTGCTATTCATTTTATAAACACATATGTTACCTTTAACTGAAGTAGCTTGTTCATCTGCAAGGCTAACAAACATGTTTTAAAATGATTACCCTATATAATTTTAATGGTAACGACTTTTTTGTTATTATTTTATTTATTTATTATTTCAATAAATTATTATATAATCATAAGTATTAATTTCAAATTCAAATGTGACTCCTAAGAAACTGCTAAAGAGCATAGGAATTGCTCAAAAGGATGTGACTCTTAAAGAAGCTCAAGTGTATGATATAATAAAGCAGCCATGCAAAAAATTGCAAAAAACCATGAATTTAAAAACTTCGTTCAAAAACGATTTTATGATTCTGAGATTTTACTGAAAGATAAAAGAGTCAAAGCTGATCTGGAAAAAATAAATAAAACAGCAGCACAATTTGTCCGATTGCAACTTCGAACAGCTGGGAAGTCGTTCAAAGATCGCCGATTTACTGTAGATGGAAAGATTGTAGCTTTATCATTATACAAGCAGGGCCCTAAATCATATTGTTCTTTGTCGAAAGTATTTACATTGCCTTGTAAAAGCACATTAAATAGTCTATTAAAGAATATATACTTCGAACCATAAGAAAGGTATTATAAAAAGATTTAGTGATATGGGTGAAGGAGAAAGAAATAGAGAAATTTCTGATCATTCATTAGTTTTTATGGTTAAAGGACTAAACAAGCCTTTCAAGCAACTTTTGTGCTATGTATTTTCAGCAAAAGGTGATGCTACTGCGACACAAATAAAGAAAATATCAAAAGAAATATTACATAGATTGCTTGGCATTGGCTTAAAACCTATCCTTACTACATGTGATCAAGTCAATGCCAATGCAAAAGTTTTAAATGGATTAATACACGAAACAAAAGCGAAATATACAGTATGCCCAAAACTTTCTATGCCAATTGCGCTCTTTTAAAATGACATTTATTCATTTGTTACTTTACAATTTATGGCTGACAAACATTTATATACTTTGCTTTTCTACAGTCTATGGCTGACCACAGGAAGTTTAAATTTTTGAAACTTTAACAACAATTAGTTCAGTCAATGAACTGGGAGAATAAAAAAAGACACTCAGCACGAATTTGAAAACTCGTTTTTGCAATGAGGTCATTCATGACTATTGAAATCTTCTTCCATCGCCCCCCTTCTGCCCCAAATCGCGAAATCAACCCTTTAACCACCACCTTTCTGGAGATTTTTTTTTATTTGTGAAAATGTGTGCATTTTAGATCAAAAATGGCTTCTAGGAGTTTTTTGGGTCGCCGATCACGAACCCGGCATTAGTTTTCCGGAAAAGTAAACTTGGCAGCAGAAAAACGAAAAATTTGGCCTAATTTCTGGAAAAATTTTTCTTGTTTGTAAAAATTTTAAATTTTAACTCGAGAATGGGTTCTAGAAGGTTTTTCTTGGTCGTTGATCACGAATGCGATATTAGTCTTCCGGAAAAACTATTCAGGCCGTGGAAAATCAGAAAATTTTGCCCAATTTTGGAAAAAAATTTGGAATTTCAGCTGGAAAATGGGTTGTAGATAGTTTTTTGGGTCGCTGATCACGAATCCGATATTAGGTTTTTGGAAAAACCACCCTGGTCGTGGAAAATTAAAAACTTTTGCTAATTTCTTGATTTTTTTCAAGTTTATCTGGTTTTAGGTGGCAGTTTGTCTCGCTTTCAATGTAGTCGAGTTGAAATTCCAAATTTTTTTTTGAAATTGGGCAAAATTTTCCGATTTTTTACAGCTAAGGTCGTTTTTCCGGAAAACTAATATCGGATTCGTGATGAGCGACCAAAAAACCCCCCTAGAACCCAACTACGAGTTAAAATTCAAAATTTTCACGAACAAGAAGATTTTTTCTAGAAATTAGGCCAAAATAATGCCGCATTCGTGATCAACGACCCAGAAAAACTATCTGGAACCCATTCTCGAGCTGAAATCCCAAAATTTTTTTCCAAAATTTGGCAAAATTTCCCGATCTTTTACGGCCAGGGTTATTTTTCCGGAAAACTAATATCGGATTCGTGATCAGCGACCGAAGAAACCCCCTGGGACTTATTTTCGAGTTAAAATTCAAAATTTTTACGAACAAGAAAAATCTTTCCAGAAATTAGGTCGAATTTTCCGTTTTTCCACGACCAGGTTCGGAAAACTAATGCCGGATCTTTGTCCAGCTTATTGACTGGACTACATAAACTTGGATTAGAAGGGTTCTTTTTGAGAATTTAATTGTTTTGATTTCAGAGATACCATCGTTAGGCGCATCTCTGATGTGGTCCTATAAACTCACTCTCGCTTCAACGATACTCTTTTGGTTAACGAAAATTATATAAGTATGCATGTGTAGCAGTTTATAATCTTAGTTTCTATCAACACTGAAATAAGTTAATGCGCTACTTACTACCAACAACGTGCTTTTCGGTTTTAAAACCCAGTTAGTGTTCAAAATTATTTACATCGAGAATATTGTTGTTTCTACTGTAAAAAAGCAACTTCCGATATGTTTTTCAGCAGAACTCGTTTAATAATGAAAAAGGCGGGTTTAGGTGATTTTACTCGTAGTGGAAACGTACGTACTATAGATATTGGTAAGTATTGATGATTTGAGGTAATCCAGATCTGTCAGTATTAAGTTCACTAAAGTTAATTTCTTTCAGTATTTTAATAAAGTTAGAAAAAAATAAAAATTGTAGTTTTCGGTTTTTTGAAGAAATTTCAAAAACAACAAAAATTTAAACGGTGTAAAAATGGATTTGAGTTTTTCATCCCATTTTCCAAAACTTTTCATTCAACCAACATTTTTCTGTCTTTAGTAATAGCTAAGAATCCAATAGTGAGAACCGAATGTAGAGTTTCTAACGACTCGAACTAAATAAGACAAAAAGAATATGTATCTACCCATTTCCTGTTTGGTACAGTTATACCAAAACATCAGAACCTGAAACATTTAGTCTATTAGTTTGTATTTTCTTTTTAAAGGTGCAAAATGGGAAAATTCAAATAACTGATTCTACTGCATCTGAGTCATCTTTGACACTTGAGGAAGAACGGATTTCCTCTCTTATGACCAGAGTACTGGACTTTGATTTCAGTGCTGAATTATCTCGAAATAATTTGACACCCGTAAATTTTGGTAAGGATTGCGTTCACAACGACATATAGCAATATGAGATATTTAAATATTTTTAGATCAACCCGATACATCTACGCAGCTGGGCTTGTGTAACAGAGACTCTGACAATAACAATGCACCAATTTTTACTACTTTGACGTCTTTAGATTTCGGTAATAATAAAAATTTAATTTAAAATATCATTAAACTTTATAAACTTAATGCAAACACTTAGGTAAACCAGACTAGCCTACAGATTGTGGGAACGAAACAGAACCCGAGTTCGATAATTCAGATGATGACCCAGACTTTGTTTCTGATAGTCCCAACATTAAAAAACAAACCGAACAAAACTGTATTAATTTAGATAAAGTACCCCAAACCACAAATACAACATCTAGCAATGAAGAAATTAGAGTTCTGGCGAGCAAAACTTAACCAAGGAGAAAAAACGAGTAAAAAATGGTGTGCGTTGGAAGAGGAATGAAATAAACGAAGGCAGGAGACTAAAATCGCCTTGCTCTTGTCCAAGAAAATACGGTGAAAAACTCCCGGAAGATAAACGACTAAATAGATTTAGGGACTTTTGGAAAGATACATTCAACTGGTATTACAGAAGGCAATTTGTTACATCTATTGTTGATGAGAAACTAAAAAATCGTTTTACTTAGACCACGTAACAATAATCAAGCCGGTAGACTAACAAAGGGTAAGATTTACCACCTACAAACTTCTGGAAATAAGGTCGTTGTATGTAAGGTTGTGTATTTAAACACACTAGGTATAACTAAAAAATTTGTATGTATTACCTTAGGCAAGACAAAAGAGAGTGGGTTTGTTGTAGCAGATTAAAGCGGAAAACACCCACCTAAAAATAAATTACCCGAAGAAGTCAGATTATCTGTGGTATCACGCATTTCCTCATTTCTTGTTTATCAGTCACATAATTGCAGAGAAACAACTAAGGGATAATATTTGAGTACGGAACGTTAGTATTATGTATAAACTTTACACAGAAAAATGCAAAGAAAACAAACATGAAGATATGATAGCAAAAAATGGCTTTATTTAATGAAGAATTCAATCTCACTTTTTATCAACCATCCACAGACACGTACGATAATTGTGATTATTTTATTAAAATCTTAAGGGAAAGTGTTTCGGAAGCTGAAAAAGAAAATATTAAAGAGCAACAGAGAAAACATCACCAAGAGGCAGACCTTAGATACAAACTAAAAAGTCGAGATAAGAAAGACGCAAAGAAAAGCAATCTGAAAAAAATGACGGTCATAGTAGATTTACAAAAATGTTTACCTACTCCTTGTTTAAGTAACTCACGTTCGTTTTATATATAAAAACTTTGAACTTTAAATTTAACAATTTATTGTGACACTACCGGGCAGTCTCGTTGCATGATTTGGGATGAAACGCAGGGTTTGAGAGGTGGCAACGAGATATCCTCGTGTATCATAAAATGGGTTTTGGAAAACTTGGACAAAGAACTTGAAGAACTTACGATATAGTCGGACAACTGCAGTGGCCAAAATAGGAATAAAATGATAATTCCTGCGTACGTGTGATTGCTGAATAAAATTCCTCCCTTAAAAATAATAAATCGTAAGTACCTACTGAAAGGCCACACCCACATGGAAACAGATACGGTCTATGCAATAATCGAAAAAAAAAAGAAAAAGCCCTAAGACTTTAGAAATCACCGTTCCTCAAGACTGGACACATTTTAACAGCACCTGCGGTAATAAAAATTGTTTCCTCAATGAACATAAAAGATTTTAAAGAAGTTGGCAGCTTATTCAAAGGTAGTGATATTCCATTGGTCTCCAGAAAGAAAACTACGAATGGAGAACAATTTTATCTGTGTCGGGTAGTTTGGGTCCAAGTAAGGAGAACTGATCAAGGTATTCTATACTACAAAACTACGTTTAAAGAAGAAGAGTTTCTTTCAGTTAATTTGAAGCGAAAAGTAAGGTTATCTTAATATTTTTCTAAGAAACTTCTAGCTACTAGACAGCAAGAATGGGTTGACAAATCTTTCCATCCCTACTACAAATCTGTCAAAAGTCTGTCAAAAGTCTGACAAGCTTGAAGACGAGCCTGATAAAAATTTTGAGAATTTCTTATAATATAACGTTTAAATGATAATAAGGCTAATTTGTTTAAATGTGTTTGAAACGTATTTCATATTAAATAAAACCAAAATATTTTAGACATTTTTGCAAATTTTTAGTACGAATACTACTTACTTCTTAATAAACTTTAAATGTGTGTTTTTGTATTAAGCAATAAAAGTTAGAAGCATCAAGGCTGTTGTCCTACATGTGTTTGAAATTTTTTGTTTGATATTAATAAACTCTAAACAAATTTTATTGCGAGAAACCCACAAGAAATACCTGAAAGACGTGTAAACAAAATTTTAAGTTGATTGGATAAGATTTGTAGTCACAGTGTAATATGAAATAGTAGTACCTTTCTCGATTTATTCGTTCTCCTGCAAAGTTTTCAAAAGTGGACTTCAGCCTAACTGCTTCTCATATACAGAACTATTAAATGTTCACTCATTTAATGAAATACTGTTTTGCTGTTTTTATGAAATCCGCGTTATTGAGAATCAATTAGGTGCAAGTAATTAATTAATTGAAACAAAAAGTGGTAGAGTAAATTAAATCGCTTGATAGACTAAACTTATAAAAAGTTAATAAATGGTGTACTTTTTACATCTTAATAACGTACTTTTTGTTTTCTTAGTTTAAAACACCAAAAGATTTATTCTCAAATACTTGTTTTAGGTTAAACTATCCTTTACCCGAAGTTGTTATCAAAATCTAAGATGGCTTGCACAGTATTATGAAAACTTATGAAGGAACTAATATCCACATCGACTGGCTTTGATATTCACACGATTTTTATAAACCTTTCATTATTTATGAATCGACTGTAAGGTACAGGTACAGAAACTTCGTTGCCAAACGCACTTACCTTGTAGTTAAATTCCAATAGAAACCATTTCAATAACTCGAGCTTTCTTCTCCAAAAACTACACTTACAAGTAAATGTTCATTGTTTTATATCTCTTATGCGACGATTATGAGTAGGTAATCGTTAAGTAATTGATTTGCATTTTTAGATACATCACTGGTACATACACTTTTTTTATTTATTTCCGATAAGACTCACGCGTTCTTTAAAAACTAAAATTCTGCACGGTGCACTGCTTGACTACACAAAAACAACACAATCAATTAAAACGTAAAACGCAAATGAATTTTATAAATAATTAAATTTAGTATTTTTAAAACCGTCCGCGTTGACGCGATTTTGTTTATAAACTGATTTACTTTAGCACCACCTGCGATATTCCTGCTTTTGGTTATGTAAAATCTCGTTCCTGTTTTTATCAATAAAGATATTAGCCACGTGTGTTTGCGCTTCGTTTAAATTAAGTTACACAGGTGGTGTTATCGAATTTTAACAAAATTTAAATTATATACAGTGAATCAAAAAGTCTTACATAAACTGAAGAATTAATATAGTATAAATACAATATTTTTCTACCGACTGACTGACCGGCAAAAATTATTCATTTGATTTACAATTTATTATTTAATAATCCAGTAAAAACATTTGATTCGAAAGGTTTTAGGTTGATTGCCTGCAAATTGACAATTCTAGGTTATGTTCAGTGATGCCAGACGTGGAGATTTTTCCGCACATGTGGGGAAATTGATTAAGTTAGGAAAAAGTGAGCAAATGCAGACTTTTATGGAGATTTTCTTTGTTTTACTCTTTTAACTGTATAGCAATAGTAAAAATAAATTAAGACCAGTTTAAAAATTTTCTAATTGGTTTCAGAAAATTATCACTTTTAAAACTAATAAAATGGATAATGAAACGAGTGCAAAAATTTGGTTTAATTATTAATTTAAGTATTATTTACTAAGAAATATTCTTTTTATTTAGGCAACTGCGACTCAACGATGTGCGTTAACATGTCAACAATAACTGTTGTAATTTTCTTGTCAACTCAACGGTTACCTTTTCAAGTTAATAATATTAACAACGTCGATAATGTGTCAACTTTGAAAATAGATAAGTATGATTTTGCATATTTTTTGCTAAATCTACATGTACTACAACATATGTCAAAAAGTGTAGATATTGAAAAAGGCAAAAAGATACAAATTTCGATGAATTAGTGAAGTGTATTTGCAGGTGGAACAGCAAAATTAAAGTATACAGCGCTACTGTATGCAGCTTTTTAGAATAAATTAATATCACCTTATTCTTCTTCTTCTTATCCCTGATCCTCTTCTACCATTGGTACTGAAGTGGCGGTTTATCTCCATATCTTGCCTGTGTCCAGCTGAAATCATTTTTCTTCAAGTTACTGGCTATTTTGGCTTTCGTAGATGATTTTCAGTTCTTATTTGAAAACCTTCATTTATCATTTGGACACCTTCTACTAAAAAATACTGAAAATTTCCAATTGAAGGGTAGAAATTACATTCTATGACAGTGTATGGTGAAGGTTTCACTTTTGCTTCTTTAAAAGTTTGCACCCAATCTTCGGGCATCTCTGCTCTAATGTTTTGATTTACTAATCCCATATTTTTGTCACATTATAGATACTTACGAATGCCCTCTTATTGGGAAAGTGACTTCTACAAAATGGAACCGTTTCTCTTCGTTTCTCTTGTAAAAATCTAAAGAATATAAAGTTCTTATTCTGGCCGCCGCAGGAGCCACAGAATACCATAAGGTTCTTTATTTCCGGATCAAGGCAATGATATACAAAATAGTGAGCATGGAGCAAACATCATCGCTATCTTTATAAGCTAATGTTTTTGGATGCATAAAAAATACGCTTTCAGATGTGGACAAAACGAGTATATTGAAAATAAACATAAAGAGTTATCTCTTGTAGTAAGCGTCATTGGTCGGTATATTTGGTAGTGGAATATTTTTTGCAAAATCCAGGTATATTGCTTCTTTGGTCTTAGATCTCTGGGAAATTTGACAAAAGAATCGATACATGTTCTTGACGTTTAAATCCTCAGACAGAGTAATGAGCACCTCTTCCCGGAAAATCCTTTATATGTTAGTTAATTCCCAGTTGTTACGTGAAAACTTCTAGTTACAAAAAAATTCACATTGGCCCTTCCGAGCTTTCGTAGGTAATTTCCAGTTGTTGTCTGGAAACTTTTAGTTACAAGAAAATTTACATTGGCCCTTCGGGGCTTTCGTAGGTAATTCCCAGTTGTTATCTGAAAACTTCTAGCTAC
>VTPC01090355.1:609327-708434 GCA_011009095.1 Ignelater luminosus
TTTCCAGTTGTTGTCTGGAAACTTCTAGTTACAAAAAAATTCACATTGGCCCTTCGGGGCTTTCGTAGGTAATTCCCAGTTGTTATCTGAAAACTTCTAGCTACAAAAAAATTCATATTGACCCTTTGGGGCTTTCGTAGGTAATTTCTAGTTATCTGAAAACTTCTAGCTACAAGAAAATTCACATTGACCCTTCGGGGCTTTCGTAGGTAATTCCCAGTTGTTATCTGAAAACTTCTAGCTACAAGGAAATTCACATTGGCCTTCGGAGCTATCGTAGGTAATTCCCAGTTGTTGTGTGAAAACTTCTAGTTGTTGTCTGGAAACTCTTATTTATCATTTGGAAACTTCTTTTTAGAGAATATTGGAAACTTTCAGTTGTCGTTTCCACCTACCTAAGAAAACCCCGAAGGACTAATGTGAAGTGCTTTTTAACTGGGAAATCTGGAAATTTTAAGTTGTCAATTAGAGAGTTTTAATTGTCATCTGGAAATGTTAGTTAAAAATTCCCAGTTAAAAAAAAATTTACATTGGCCCTTTGGGGCTTTCGTGGGAAGGTGGAAATGGCAATTGACAACAATGACTACTGAGATCTCCACGTGGAAAGTGGAAATTTCTAGTTATCATTTGGAAAATTTCATTTGTCATCTGGAAATCTTCACTTGTCAGCTAGAAATTTCCATTTGCCATATGTAAATTTCCAGTTAAAGAAAATTTTTCATTGGCTCTTCGGGGCTTTCGTAGACTTGCTTGTGGAAAATGTGACGAGAGTTTCTTAAATGTGAGAAAGTGCAGGAATATCTAATTAAATTCTTATCTTCCTCCCATCACACCGTGAGAAGTATTCAATAGAAGACACTTCTCTTCGAAATGCGGAATAGGATGCTCTGAAGAACAATTTTCCGGTTATTGGCAAGAGGATATCACTACCCCCCTCCAGTATGTTATTCTTCACCGCTTAACTATATTTTTGCCCAGCCTTTTCTGAGTTCTTTTAGTGCTGAGAGAGGCTGAAAAATCCTTCTCCAGCACCAGCATGAGATGAGTCAGGTGCTGTAGCTCTTTTTTGTTGCCTGGCTTTACTTAGATCTTTTCTTTTCGGTCCCGGAGCGTTTTTGACGTTTCCTGGAAGCCTGAAAAGGATCAGAAGGTATTAGATCTTCACCTAACTTCCTGACTGGTGCTAGAAATATCCGCTGTGGTATACCTTTTTCATTTTGCAGTTCCAAAAGCTCCTTTCTACAGTTATCATAGACTTTTTCAGACATCACAGATCTTAATCCGTTTCTCGCATGGGAGTGATGAGGTTTGTTTAAATGATTAGACTAGTTTAAAGTACTCGTTGTTTTTCCACTGGGATTCATGGTAAGAGGAAATTATTAATGGTATAATTTGCAAGTAAATGATGTACAGTCACAAATTACATTTTAGTCCTTTTATCTCCTGATCCCATTACGATCCCAAAATGAAAAAGAATAGTACAAAGTAAGTTTTGTAGATTTCTTCAAATGTTTAAAATTGTCTTATTCTGAAAAATTTAAATTTGATTTTTTGGGGTCTTTTAGGTCTAATAATTAACATGTTAAGTTTGTAGAGTTTGATTATCATAATGATGAGTGCTGACTAATAGAAGGTAGAGCAGTCTTTTATTTCTATTTTTGAAGTTGGTGATTTATTAAGTAATGAACATTACGAATCAGCAACTCCAAAAGTTAGTAAATTCGTTTTAACTTAAATAAATCCAATAAAAAGCCGCTTTGTTTTTCGAAAAAGGTTCGAACATGCTCGTATACGAGCGTTGTTAACTAGCTATTTAAAGACCAATAGTGCAATCCAATCAGCAATAATTAATTAACCGAACAGAACAGATAAAAGTACGTATATACACACTCACACACATACACCTAACACATACACACAAGCGGGTTCCTCCTCGTTAGCATCTTGAATGGTCAGGTTCCAGAAGTAGAAGAATCAGCACAGAAAGCAGTAAAAGCTCAAGTCAGATAGCAGAAGAGTCGCCTTTTCTAAGCGGCTTTACAAAGCGACCCGTGACAGGCAGCGCTGCGGAATGCCGCGGCCGCCCGCCTAACTTATGCCTGTCACGTGCGAGCACCACTATCTGGTGTATATGTATGTGTGCGTGTGTGTGCTGGCCACCAGCTTCACGGAGCGGGTCACCTGGTGCCGATTTCCGATCATCGTCCTCGACACAATCACTCGCGTTTACTTTTGTGTATGTGTATACCCCCCATTTTGTTATTTTATTCATTGCAGGTCTTAAACGCTATTGTTTTTTTCCTTTTCTCTCTGTCGATGATGACTCATGTGGTAGGTGTTTACGTTCTTATTAATGTTTCTTTCAGGCAACACGTAACTTATTTATTTATTTCCTTCTTTAAGAATTTCCTTTTTCTATTTTCATAATTTTGTAAGAAACAATTATGAAAATTTCTAGTACTATAACGATAACTCGAATCTCCCCGTGTCTACCATCTATTCCAACTTTACTCTAAAGCATTTTAATAATTTTAATAATTTATTTTTCTTTATAAAATACAAATATTAATAATAATAATAATAATAATAATAATAATAAACATTAGTGCATTACATAAAAAATCGGATATTTTATAAAAACATTTATTAATCGCTTATTAAAGATCTTACTACCCAGATAAGTGGGTGATATACGCAGGGCCGACGTTAGCGTCACAGTGTGATATTTAGGCATTTTAGTCAAAAAATGAATATCGCAAAAAAGTAAAAAAAAGTTATTATGAGTGTCAGTTAACAAGAGGGCTTTTTTATTATTATATCAAACACCAAAGAAAGAGCATGCTAGATAAAACGTGAGAATCATATTCTTGTTATACTTTGTTGAACGGCAGATGAGACTCATATTAGCCTTTCCTTCAAATCTGAGCTATAGTGCAATTGAAACACATTATTTGCTAATAATTTCTTATTTCAAGAGGTTTTAATTTTGTGCATCACAAGATTGGAGAACGCCAGCACCAGATCTAGATCTTGAAAATTACAAAGCCAGTATCAATTGTTCTTGGACATATCATCCCTTTGGAACTCATCCCTCTCCCTGGTAGAAAAAGGGGCCGGAAAATTGAAAGCGCGGAAACTTGAAAAGTCCGAATGCGGGCACTATGTTAGGGGTCTTGTCGACATTGTTTTAAGCTAGATACAGTTGCGAGTAATTCCACAGCTGAGCTTATTTATAATAAATTGTTTCCTATTTTTTACCAACTGCCCTGTTAAAACTTTTCAAAACTAAGAAAATTGGAAGGACTTTTTCAAACTTTACAACAATCTTTTTTAGTAATTTTATTAAGCATCATAGTTTCTTTCCGGCTAGAGTGTCTAAATATCACACTGTGCGACGGTCAGTGATCTCTCTTACGGTGGTTTCTGTTCAGGCTTTGCCTTCCATTATTCTTTTTAAAAAAACTAAATATTTAAATTCACGCATGTGCTAAATGTTACTACAGTTTGGGCTCCTCTCCTGAGCGGATCACCTTTGGTGACCCCCGGTCGGGTTGCATCGTACATCAAACTTCTTAACGGAGCTATACTCGTATGTCTCTACGACTCGTGCTACGACCTTGCATAGGCCACCTCTGGCGGCTTCCGCTCATGTTTCACACTTCATTAACTAACCTAGAAAAACTAAATGTTACCGTCGGGCTATATCCTCCATTAACCTCCTTAACAAAGCTAAATGTCACTACACCTCGGACTACTCAGTGGCGCCTGGTCGACTTGCACCCTTCATTAACCAACTTAAAAGAACTAAATGGCACTACTGCTCGGGCCACGTTCTCGCACAAGGTATGGTCTCTGGTCAGCTGTGTCACTTACCTTATCTTTTCAAAAGAACTAAATGCCATTAAGGCTGAAGCGCCGCCCTTCTACAAGCCACCTATGGTAGCCCCTGATTTCGCAACTCCCTGCTTTAACCTTCCTAATAGAGCCATATGCCTCTATGGCTCGCACCAGCTACCTGCAGTGGTTCCTAGTCAAGCTTCGTCTTCCACTAACTTTTTCAAAAGAACTAAATGTTATCACCATGGGAGCATCACGTTCGCTCAAACCACTTACGGAGGCCCCCTCTTGTGCGTTGCCCTCCATTAGCATTCCTAACAGAGCTATATGTCACTATGACGCGTGCTACGCGATGGTCTTTGGTCAGGCTGTATCCTCCCTCAACCTACTTAAGAGAACTAAATGTAAATTTTGACCCAGAAAAGTTTGAACCAGCTGCATTTGTTTTTGAGATAATCTTTAAAAAATCGAAGTTTCTCGAGTTTTGTTATTATCATTCAGTTTGTAAATCCCAATTTTTCTTGTCTCTGGTCAGTTCTCTGCACTCTAGACCACCATCTGCCAACAATCTACGTATCTTCCTAGTGTGCTTTGACCTTCCTTGTTTCCGTACTCCATGTTTTAGTTCACAACTTTTGCCCATCTGTTGTTTTATAACCTTATAATGTGTCTAGCCTAGTTTCATCTCAGTTGTCTGCTTTTTTAACGATGTCTTGTAATACGGTAGTACGGAGTCCTAGCAAGAAGCTGAACTCTTTTCTTGCTTGTCCGCTGTAAATTCCTGTCCCAGAACCTGTCTCCGTCTTAGACCTGTTTGTGTATCAGGCTTGCCCTTCGCAGGCTAATCTGAAGCTTCTTTGTGTCTATACGTCTGGATCTGGTCAAATAATCTCAAAGAGGGTATTAAAATTGTCTTTTTTATCTGGTCCTTTCATATGATCTTTTATCGTTGCTTGTCTTGATTTAACTGGTATGTTGCTCAGTTAATTTTCTAGTCGTTGAAGACCTATTCCAGCCTCCCTCCTTATCACTAAGTACTAGAGGGGTAGGCTTAGTAGTGTCTGCACATACCAGGTGGTGATGCTTTTCAGCCTCCTTGTGATACTCAAACAGGCAGGTTTTTGCAGCTTGCTTAGTCTTTCAGATGTTGCCGTTTGTAGCGTTTTTATCTAACATACTAAAGACGCTTAGACAACTGTTGGCTTAACACCATTTTATACAACAGCACATCATGGATGGTTTTAGTCCCTATGTTTTACTATTTGTGCGTCTGATTATCACTAGGATAGTGTCTGTCTCTTCAATTATTTTTTTATATGTTAATTTCAGGTGAGTCTAGAGTCCAAGGTACTTCACCTTCCTCGACATTTGGAGTTCCATTTCTTGAAGTCTTAACGGACCAAATTCAGTTAATTTCCTTCTTCGCGTAAATTGTACAAAAGTCGTTTTAATTTTCTACAATGTTTAGAGCCTCTTGTGTTCGTTCCCTAACTGTGCTGTTAGAATTGCGTTGAGTCAAGATGTCAATTTTGAATGATGTATGTTGAATTGTTGAGTGTATTGCAATTTGTTGAGTCCACTTCATTTCTTTGGGGAGCTTTTGAAATTGAGATTAACGAGGTGTTGTCAAACGACCTTTATATATCCAGGAATGTTCCTAACAGCATATCCTTGTTTTCCAGAATATATTCCACCCTGTGGACTAGATGATGGAGTATTGTCTCTATTGATGTTCCTGCAACGTAGGAAAATTGATTTTGATGTAGTGGCCTGTCTTAAGTATAAAACACAAAAGACTTATTAGTCTCAGAGATTTAGCAATATCTTGTTCGGGTTTTCCAGATTTTGGTATAAATGCAACTCTGATTAGTCTCCACCTCTTTGGTATGTGTCTCACAGCCAAACTGGTTCTGAAGATCTTGCAGAGTTTGTACAAGAGGTCCGTGCGCTTCTGCAAAAAAATGGATAAGTGCCTTCCGGACTAGGCGATTTGAAAGGTTCAAATGAGTTTATTGCCTGTCCTTTTTTATAAGCCACCTAGTGCGGAGAGTGTCGTAGTAAGCCAGTCTTTGATACGCTTATTTGCGCAGGTGAGCCATAAAATACTTGCGTTAACTGTTGTAATGTTCTGGAATTACAGTAAGTTGTTCCTGCCCGACTGTGCTTCTTCTAGTAAATTTCCTAGTTTCTCCTAAATCAGGTCCTCTTTCCCTCGTTTCGAAATGACTTTGGGGTGTTGACCTCCATTTCTAGACCTTCTAACGCCTCTGTGTAGGGCTCAGTTTGCACTTCAGTGCTTGTGGACTTTTTATGATGAACTTGTAGCGGAATCTTTGAGTCAAAGCAAGGTTTCTTTTTTTCCTGTGCTTCCTCCTTTAATCTGTCCTTCTTCACTTTTAGTTTCTCGCTGGTAATTGGTTGATTCTTCGGTTAACGTCGTCATGATTCGTTGATTGCTCAACCTCCATGACAAACTGTTCAGTGATATTTGAAGAGTAGTTCAACTCTTGTTTTGAGTTTTTTTATTGGCAATCCCGTGGTCTACTCATCTTGATCCTATGAATGTGGGGGATGGGATGATCTACACATGTACAGGTGTATGGCGACTTAATCCAACGGGATGGCGCCTGGTGGCTCGAGGTTAGAGCCAGAGAAGACTGTTTTTCTATCCAGTCACGCATCTCTTGAGATTTGGGATTTTTATTGAGATTTTGTCGTTTTATTCTAGGTAGTTGTCTATGCACTGTTTATCAACTTTAAACAGGCATACGACAGAAAAGAAAAAAGGAATAAAGCTTTCGCAAATTCCAGCAAAGTTGATAAAAATGGCAAAAATACGTAACTCTAGCAAAGTGAAAAAAAAGTCAGGAGGATTCAAAACAGAAAAAAAACTAGATATATGAAAGCAAAGAATTCTTCAACGGATATAAGGAGGAAAACTGATATAAATAATCATTGGGAGAGAAGGAATAACAAAAGAGTGATGGAGTTATGTGATAGTTCCACAATAACGAGGATTGTAAAAACCCAAGAAATTATGTAGATGGTTTGAATATGTAATCAGAATGCCAACTAACAGAGCTGTACTAAAAGTGCTAAAAGGTGGGGTTTCCGGAAAGAAAGGGAAGAAGATGACAGAAGTTGAAAAACATGTAAAAAAACGTACACGAGAAGCTGGGAAAATAAGGTAGGACATCGAGAAAAATGAAAAAAGAGCTCATATTTTCACTCTAAGCTGAATCTCAGCATCCAATCCTCTATTGTTCTGTAAATTCGACCCGAGGTACTTAAACGTCTTGACTGATGGTAACTGTTTTTCCTGAAGTTTTGTAAACATACCTTTCGCTTCCCTTGCTGTCGTATATTCCGTTTTCAATCTACTGATCCTTATCCCTCTTTCTTCCAGCGCTTTGCTCCACTCTTCCACCTTTTCCTTTAGTTGCTTTCGGGTAGATTCGGACAGAACAACGTCATCCGCAAACAACATGCTCCAAAATGCTTCCTTCTTCACACCTCTCACTAACACGTCTATCACTAGGTTGAACAGGTATGGGCTGAGTGCCGATACCTGGTGCAGGCCCAGTCTAACCGGGAACTCCTCAGTCTTGCCGACACTACTTCTCACAGCAGTCTCCGCCGTCTTATACATTTTCTTAGCCAGCTGCACGTACTTTTCTGGCGCCCCCTCTTCCTTATAACCTCCCAACGTCTTGCCTAGGTACCCTATCACATGACTTTTCATGGTCAATAAAGACCATGTGCATCTCGACTTGCATCTCTCTGCACTTCTCCATTAATTGTATCACTGTAAATATCGTAACCGTCGTTCCTTTTCCTGGCATGAACTTGAATTGCTCCTCCGGCTCCTCCTCTAGTTCCTACAGTATTGCACATCCCTTTTTCCTTTATATTGGTATCAGTACACTCTTTTTCCACTCTTCCGATATCATCTCCTGTTGTCAAAGTTTCTTAAATAAATCCCATAACACATCAATACCTCCTTCGCCCAAACTTTTCCATACTTTCACCGATATCAGGTCCGCCCCTTATACCTTTTCATTTTTCATTTTTTTAAAGCACATCCCACCTCTATCTTACTGATCTCTTGAACCACACCTCCATTTGCATCGCCATCCTCATTCCTTTCTCTCCTCATTTAATAACTTCCCAAAATACCCATTCCACCTCATCAGTATCTTTGTCTGACCCTGCAATACTGCTCCTGATTTATCCTTTGTTTGTGTTATGCTCATTATATCCTTCGACTCTTTATCTCTTGCTTTGGCTATCCTTAGTAACTGTTTATCATCTTGATTTCTTTCTAACTGTTCATACACTTTGTGAACTGTCTCAGCCCTTGCCCTTCCCACGGCAATAATTTAAAGTTACATGACAGAAATAAAGTTGTTAGATATCAGAATTACAATGACGTTTCTCGTATCAATCTAATCAATTGTATTTTGGCTTTAAAAAATTCAAACATAACCTACTGATGATGAAAACTTTTTAATATTGTTGAATAGAAACCAACACCCTGTATGAATAATAAAAATATTTCCAATTTCCAACAGAAGCGGTCTTCATTTGAACGAACTGAATTAATCTCAACTTTGTTATAAGAGAAACTAATCTGAGCTGTTTTAGGTAAAGGTGTGGTTTCGCAAAACCTTTTTTGTGACTGAATTACTGAATCATAGTTTGGACTTCCGAAGTTATGCTGTATTTTTTATAATATTCCTAGAAAAATTGCTTAGAAAAATAGAAAATAAACAACCAGTAAGTAGTAAACAATGGTGCAAAACTTAAAATAATCATAAGCATGAAAGAATTCGAGTTGTGTTTCGTATAGCATAGTAGTTTTATTTCTGATCGACAGATTCCGATAAAATAAATCTCCATCGATCCTTTAATTCAATTAATTGCAACTTAAATTATTGACTACAAATCTTCTTTAATTTATGGCTTCTTCTTTTAGCGCAACCGGATTTTAAATTATATTACACTTTTTTTAAATAACTTTTTAATATTATTATTTGAATTATATAAACAGAATTAAAACTGCAACGAACAGTCAGTTAATATAAATAAGAGATTTTTCTATCAATATTAAAACATCAGAAAAACCAAAAAAGTAATTCTTATTTATGAGATTTGACTTCTTGAAATTCCTCTTATCAACATTAACATATCTAACCAATAAATTCTAAGAAAATTATGACAGGAAAAAAGCAAATCACTCCTATTTATCTGTATTTTCATATCTTAAATAGAAATCGATTCCATGGAATAACTCTCATTGGTATTCTAGTCGTTTTAAAAATTCTGTTGGTCACCAACTCGCAGTCGACCTTATAGTCTGCCTTCGGGGTAGATATAGATTCGGTCTTGATTGATGTGCGATCGGTCGAGTTAGCGATGTCACCCGGACCACTTTTTACAATACCTTGGTCCCATTAACTTTTACTGTACCGTGCCATTTAATAGGGAGTTTGTTTTTCTAATGGTCCGAAAATTTTTCTTTTTAAACATACCAGGCAAAGCAACGTTTTTAAATAAATCTTCTATGTAATTTCCATCAACAATCAACAGTAATAATTGTATAAATTGAATTAAAATCGGTAAGAACAATTTTACGAGAAATTTTTTTTCGTATTTTCTGATAATTCTAATGGTTTTCTTTCTAATTATATACAGGGTGGTGACTCGTCTTGATGTTTATAGGGAATGTTAATTTCTACTTATGCTCTTCCCAGTTGATTTTACAGCAAATATGTAAAGGTTAAAAATGCTTCCAGTTAGAAACTGCATACGACAGAATTAACTTTATTTGCATGTTACATTTTGTTATTAATTTTTAATAAAATATAGCAAGATGCTGTAATGTAAATGGCGCAATTCCGTAGCTTAAATGAACCAGCGCGGTGGTCGTGCGGTTGAGCAGGCCACGTCGCATCCGAAAAGACGGGAGTTCAAATCCCGCCGGACACCTTATGAACTATTTTAATTGTTTCTCAAATTTTCATTTTACCGCTCTTTTTTTTAATAATTAATTTTTTCGTCTCGATTTTGCCTACAGCTCCCGTGTCAGACTTTGCAAGAGACAATTCGACGACCTGGACGTGGGTGTTGTTAAGAAGCTAGTTAAGCTATTAAAGTAGTATAGATTATAGCTTTCAGTGTTTATTAAATAAAATAAAAATGCGTTCTCTACTTTCGTGAAACATTTTAGATAAATCTTTACGTAATGTTAATTTAGAGCAGGAGTTAAAAGCTATAAAGTGGAATATAGTGGGTTTTTGTTAAGCAAGATTCCAAGGAATAAGTTTGAAATCTGAACACACGTTATACCAAAATCACTCCGAAACCAATTATAGCCAAGGAAGAGTAGCTTTCATTGTCAACCGTCGAATAGAACATCTGATAACTAAATACTCGACAATTTCAGAGAGAGTTATATAAGGTATTTTGTATTGAAGTTAAATAACCGATATAGCCTACATCTTATGCACTGTTATGCACCAACTACCACTTCAAGCGAAGAATCTATAGAAGAACCATACGAGGACATTACACTTGCCAAAAACTCAGAAAATACCCATTATATTATTGTCACTGGTGACTTTAATGCTAAAATAGGAAGAAGGCAACAAAGTGATACAGAGTACATTGGAAATTTTGTCTTGGGAGACAGAAACGACAGAGGAAATATACTAACAAATTATATGAACATTGAACACTTTCAGTAGTCATTCGGGTTTAATCCTGACAACCTTTTTGATGGTATCAGCTAGAATTCCATCTTGACCTTGTGCCTTTCCATATTTCATTGAGCCCACTGCTGTTTAAAGTTCTTCCATTGTGCAGAGCTCTACCTTTGATTGACGCGAAATATTCCGCCCCACTTTCTTTCTAGCTGTGATAAATAGAGTCTTCACTATTTCTATTTGTTCTGGGTGGTTACTTTATAAAGTCGCCTATTTCTTATTCCTTTCACAACAATCCCATATCCGTTCCCCCAGATATCATTATTTAGATCATCTACCAAATCATACTAGTAGTCCCTTTTAAATTTAATTATCAGTCTCTTGAGATATTTCTTGGCATTTCTGTAAGTTTTTTGTGTGTGCATCAAGTACTCCATTTTACTGATTTTTCTAAATTTTGACAGCTCTGTTTTTCATACATCTACCTCCTTGCTGCGCAATCTCTTTGGTCCACCAGTAGAAGGCTTTTCTGTTTCCCTTGACATCCTTGATTATCGCGTTTCTATATGCTCTTTGGACTATTTCCGTGCAAATCACATGAGATGCTTTCTCATTTCCACCAAGTTCTCCTTGCACCCGTTGTACTTCCATCTTCAAAGCATGCCAGTCTACAGTCTGTTTTGTTTTTTCTTGAGTTCCCTCAATCTTGGCTCCACAAATTTCAAAGTATACATATTGGTGGTCAGACAAGTTTTCGTCAGGCCACATCTTCCAACCTAACCTTGTTTGCAAAGTTCTGAGTCACTATCGTTGTATCAATGTATTAATTTGTCTCTTTCCTCTTGAAGGTCGGGTTTTTTCATTTTCTACAACAAGATTTAAGGCCGCTTATAGTTAGCCCCGCTCATCTAGATTAGGGTACCACCGTAACGGTAATTTTGCGTTTATGTCGCCCGCAATCATTGCACTTTCACCTCTGTTCACAACTTTGTCCATAAGATTTTTCACTAAATTTTTATATCTATTGAGACTAAAGTTTGGAGAGAAGTAACACGCGTATGTAGAAAAGTTCTTCAAGTTTATGCACACATGCCCCTTCCCTTGTTCTACACTCAGCAGTTTAAGGCCTTTATTCACACACAACAAGGCCATGTTTACGTTTTTGTTTTTGATATATTCCCAAAAAAAGCACTCTGAAAGCCAAGGGCACACTCGGTAGTTGAGATAAACATAGAAAAAGAAACGCTATGGAAGAAAAGAAGAAAAAAGCGAAGAAAAAATAGACTCCTGTAGAAGAAAGAATAATCACAACGCAAATAGAAGATGTATGCATTAAATAGGAGGCTATAATCAGAAGATGGACGAGAAAATCGCGCTACTACAGCAATTCGTCAAAGAAATAAAAGAGAACACTGTCATTCTCAGTAAATAATAAGCGTACTAGAATTTCTAAAACTATCAAGAAATGCGTGAAAATTACTGAGCTATTGTGGTATTTCAATTAACAAGACGACTTTGGTTACAAAAAATATTTTCCACTGTATTGTGTTTTAAGTAGCACTTACACTAATAGAATTAACCGAGGTGAATTAATAAAAAGTTTTATAATTAATTTCTTGGTTATTTAATCATCTTAAGTATAACATTATCACTTATTAATAAACTTGTGTGCTGTGAAATTACTATTTAATGTATTGCTGTGGTTCTACAATGATTTTTATCTTCCATTTCTGAACGTCTAATAGCTAAATATTTTAAAATCCTACAGCGAATTTGTCATCTCTACAATTTCAATTTATTTACGACTACTTAAAATAAATGTTAATGTTTTGAGAAACTTTCAGTTACTGGAATATTTAAAAAAAAGTAGTAAATGTTAGAACGCTTCCAATCCTACTTCAAGTACAATCTGTCCCATTTTCGTCGTATTCATAGGGCAGCTGGACAAATGCATATTTGCATGTTTTTATCTCTGAGGCATATACACTACAGTCAGTTTTTAGTATGTGAACTCATTTCATTGTATATTCTCCACCCTATCAAAATTTCAATTTATTGGCTGAAGATGAGATGCTTCCGTAACAGCCCCCAACCACCTTTTGTGATGGAAATTTACTTTAATATTATTTAGTTAAATTTTTTTCACAAAAAATACTCTGCAATAATATTCAACATCAATTGTCTTTACGTTTCTTTGCTATCTAAATCACACAGTATTACTGTTTTCAATGGCAGATTTTATAAAGAGTTTGTCGGCACGCTAAAGATAAATTAATGAAGTTGGACTGCCTAACTGAATATTAAAAACCAGACAATTATCTCAAATAACTTTTTAATGAAACCGGCGATTAATTCAGAACTATTACTTTTTAAGCAGTCATGCCCATACAAACGTGAAGTCTACACGAAGAAAATAAAATTTCTTCAACAGGTAGAATGTTAAGGGAATATAATCTTTACAATTAGTTTGCTAAGTTTTTGGAACAAAAAAACGTAACGCAACCTCGTGTTACAGTATACTTTAGTTTTGGCCCATCTAAACTCAGCAGTGGCCTTGAGCGTAGCTAAAGAGGTTGCGGTCATAATAAATGAAATACGGGTATATTTAACAAAATATATTAAAATCACAATATTGGTACAGAACATAAATAAATCAATTACGAACGATAATAATAACATAAGCATAAAACAATACTGAAGAACGCTATTTGACAAGAAACTTAATTGGTACTCAAAGTATTATACTTCTTAAATGCGGTCTGTTTCAACAAAGAACTAATAACTTTTCTTACTGTTTACTGAAAATGTAAAAAAGCGGCTTTTTTCCATTTTTTCCATAATCTGCAATTTTGTATAACTAATGACACTGTCCTTGCGCTTACGTAATGCGCTAATGTGATGTGCTTATTTAAGATTCAGTAAAAACAAACAAATTTCATCGTAAAAATTACGTTGTTTGATAAAAATTAAAAAAATTCGATTATGAGCAATACCTTGGATGAATATATTTACCTCATAAATGAGATTATGCCACAAGGAACGTTGTCGATGACGTTTAATTTTGCAACTGTGCCCTAGTATTTACTAAATTTAGTCACTTCGAAGCCCGACTTTTATCTCGATCTTCGTCAAAACTAAAAATATTAGACGGAATCTGAGATGTAACACGTGAATTATTGACATTCATTTGCGTTGTTAATCAATCTCTCATTCTATTAAATGCACCCATAGTTTCCATTATTAAATTGTTATCGCTATTGCATTTACTAACATTGCTGTCTACATTATCATCCAAATAGATAATGCTACAGTTCGTTGCAAACCGTGTAACATGACGTTTACCATCAAACATACGACGGTGAAAAAGCAGTTAGGTATCATGGATATAGTAAAACTCATGTAAGAACAATAATAAATTTTGAAAAAATAAAAAGTTTTGCACGCATTCTTTCCAAAGAAAGATACCGAAGAATGTTTGTGTTGTATATCAGACCATTATGCATCATCACAATTACAATAGTGTTGATTTTACCAAGAAATTATGCCCAATTTTGTAAAAGCGGCAGTGACGGTACGGTTTCGGGCGCCACATCTGATGAAGAGATTTACTTCTTTATCTCGTTCTTGGGGCGGTCAGACGAGCGCTCACGGCTGGCTGCTGCGGAAATGCGGTGGTCCAGGGGCCGAACGGCTGAACAGTCTTACTAGAAATCTTACTGTAAAATAAAACACTCACATGCTGAACAGCGGATCCATTATGCACAAAAACAAACTAAATGCAAGCAGCAATCTACAAAAGCAATACCTTTAATACTAGTTACGCAGAATGCAAGCCAAGCGGGAGCAATCGGGTCGGGTTACAAACTTTACGGGCTCGGGTCAGGTGTCTTACAGGGGCATTTGGTAATTAAGAAAATGCAATTCCACTATGCCAGTCGGACACTACCCAGCAATGACGAACCCGCTCACGAACCACAGCGTTTTAAGAATAGTGTTCTTTATCGTTTGATCAACGGCAAACCAGCTCGACCGACAGCATCGACATTCAAATCATAAGCCAGGATACAGGACGGAGGACGAAGCTACCCAGCGGTGATGAACCGGCTCGACCAACAGAGATGACACCGATATAATAGCTTGTCCTATAAATCGACCGACGGTATCGGCAGTTGTAACCATCTTTTTTGACACACTGCGGGAACAGAAAATTTTTATTAAATTTTCCTCATTTTCAAACACCCAAACAACGGATTGACATTTATTTTCGGGTCCATAGGTATAAATCTTTGACTCGTCATTACTCAAGATGTAAACTTTTCTTGAGCTTCCTAACGGGTTCAAGGTTTTTGGCACCAATTGACGTGAGTCGCCTTTTGCTCTTCGATTAAAAGATGCGAGATTCAGCAGAAAACTAAATTTTTCTCGCCTAATTCATCACGCAGGAACTTTTGGATTGAGGTCTTTGAGATACTTAAAGATGTCGCAATTCCGCGATATGCTACATTGATCAGCCGGTGCACAGCATCGATGTTTTTCTGGGTGACTGCTGTTCTTGGTGGACCTGTCTTGATATCATCGCAGAGACTGGTTCGTCCACGTTAGAATTCGCAGTACCAGCGAGAAATTGTCGATTGATATGTATTTTATCCCAAAAAACAGATATCAGCTCGGTGAGACATTGTTGTTAAGATAAGTTTCTCTGAAAGTTTGTAAAAAATTAGTACGCTAAAACTTTCTCGACTAAATTCCATTTTTTTAAGTGTTGTATCCTTACAAATAAAATATCTTGATGTTTCTATTTAAATAACACTAATAAGTAAGTAAAACTAATAAATAATTAAATTTCTAGAATACTTACCTATAAAATAAATAAAAGCACCATACAACAGATAAGAAATATGCAAAAGAAGAACAAAAACGTCTGCAAAATGTTCCTGTGCAAAAGTAAATAATAATGTGATAATAAATTAATACTTGCAAACTACAAATAAATATTCAACAACATTTAACCCGCACAGTGCTGCCAAAGCATATTTTTACATTTCGGAAGATTTCTATCAAAGAAATCAGGAGATTCCGCTAATGGTCGAGGAAGTAAAGCAGAAAAAAGGCCAAAGTAAAACAAAAAAAATCGCCAAAATGGATTTTGATGCGGTTTGTGGCAATCGATTCTGTGAGTTGCCTAGAAAAAATGCTCCCTTTTAGTTTTTTGATGTATTTTGTTAATGCATTTCTACAGAGGAAAATGCATCTTTTTGGATGCACTTTCAGGAGCTTAATTCAGTTTGAAAAAAAATCGACAAAATAATCCAAAATCGGCCAGATCTTCTCATTCGGGAGTTTTTTGGGTCGCTGATTACGAATCCGGCATTAGTTTTCCGGAAAAGTGAACCTGGCTGTGGGAAAACTAAAAATTTGGCCTAATATCTGGAAAAATTTTTCTTATTCGTGAACATTTTGAGTTTTAACTGGGTCCAAGGTGGTTTTTTTGGTCGCTGATCCGATATTAGTTTTTCGGAAAATCACCCTGGCCGTGGAAAATCGTAAAATTTGACACAATTTCTAAAAGAATTTTCGAATATTAGCTCGAAAATGGGTTCTAGATAGGTTTTTGGGTCGCTGATCACGAATCCGATACTAGTTTTTCGGAAAAACTATCCTCTCCGTGGAAAATTGGAAAATTTTGCTATTTTCTTTATTTTTCTCCTGTCTAACCGCTCTTAGGTGACAGTTCATCTAGCTTTCGATGTAGTCGACATGCTCGGAACCAATTTTCACTGTTGCAGTAAAAATTGCGGAAAACCCGTAGAAAATTATTGGGAAATCCTTAAGAAAAAACGTGTTTCATGTCGATTTCGGGGTAATAGCATGCTGTCACTTCGAAAATAACAACGAAAACATCTTGAAAAAATATAGTTTTTAAGAGAATTTTTTATATAGATATAATTTGTATTATACATACATATCTAAAGGGGTGCGCGCATATAAGAATCCAAGAAGCCCAACAGGACTAAACGGCCCGACAGACCCGTATGGCCTAAGAGGTCTGACAGGCCCTAATAGCCCGACAGGTTCGACAAGACCGAACAGCCAGACTGACTGGACAAATGCTCAAATTGTCCTCCGTTAACTTTCAGGGAAGCTGTTGCTCGCAATGGTACTGCATTATGAACATCTTGAAGCATTTGTGAAGTAATTAATTGTACACTGTCCATTATTCGTGCTTGCAGGTCTTGTAGATTGGTAAGCCTTTACCTTCAGAAAACCCCAAACGAAAAAGAGATTTAGATCAGAGGACCGCGATGTCACTATATAGGGCCATTACGACCTATCCAACGCTACAAAAAATCTTCGTTCAACGATTCCCTGACGTTATAGGCATAACGAACTGGTGCACCATCATGCATCAAGATCAGTTCATATTGCAGATTAAGTGGGGAATCATCTAACGGTTCATTAATGAACTAAAAATAATTTTCTTCATTCAAGCATTGTGGTGACAAGTGAGGTCCAATAATGTTGCCTGCTAGTACTCCAATCAAAACATTTAAAGAAAATCTAATCTGGTTTCTAGACGGTCAAATATAATGTGAGCCCACTGAAGTCTACTGTGACAATTAAAAATGGCGTCTCTTCATCAGTCCATAGTATTTGCTTGTGGGAGTTTTGGTTCTGGTCGATGTGTCGCAGTAGCCAGTTGCAGTAGTTAATGCGACTTTGATAATATTTAGGTGTTAACGATGAATATAGAGAATCTGCTTTTAAAGCACTATGCACGTGGAATTATTAGGAATATTAAATCGGCGAGCAACCCTTCTCGCACTATTCCAGGCTTATCAAAAACACTTCGTAAAATTTATTCTTCTTGTTCAGGTTTAAGACGAGTTCGCAGAGCACCAGCCTATTTGTTTTGTTTGCAGCACCACCAATTTATTAATAATCATCAGTACAAAGTTAAAATCCACTGACGAACCGTAACTTGGTAATTATTTTAAATTCAAACTAAAATTAAAATACTTTTTAAAAAATTAGTTTTGTTTTGATTACTATTACAAACATTATTGAAACTGTCTTCCATTTTTTTAAAGCGCAGTTCATATTTTTTTCTTTTAATAGCATTTAACGAGTGATTTGCTGTACTTAGAAAAAAAATTGTTTTAAAACATAGAAACTTACGAAAAATACAAATAGAAACATTTCAGCAAGTCTTGTTTAAAATAAATTTTGTATTGCAGGTATTACAAAATTTATGCAAATTAAAAGTTCATTGTACTTGTTAAGATCGCAGAAAAGAGATTTCTTACTTTTCCAACATTGATGTAGCGCAAAATTCAAATCTTGTCACACTCATAATTATTTAAAGTTTACCCCACACTTTAATACAGTATTCTATTATAAAGTTGACGTTGATAGCAATCCTGTTTAATTTATAGAGTGCAATATAATAAGAAAATTTCGTTTCGCGTTGGTGTTGAAAATTGTTAGTTGTGACAGCGGCTCTTCTATTTCTTTGTTAACTCCCTTTTACATTCGTGCCATTACGGTTCGTTATGCATACTTTTCTGTAGATTTACATTTTCTTCGCTTTTAATTGAAGCAGAGCAATAGAATAAATCTTTGAAGGAAATAGTTTAATGCAACTCAGCGTAAAATACAGGGCTTAACTAGAAATAATAATAAAAAACCTGACTTGATTACTTATCATCTTATTCCTAATTAATTCCTCTTTTAGCGGTTCATAATTATTTACAGAGTAAACCCACAATGAACCTATTAATTCTAAATGTTACTCTTGAGTTAATTGATTTATCAGCATAATGAATATTTATAAAATACCCGGTATAAGAACTGAAATAGTAGACAATTTGTTAATTAAAAGTAAAATGCTGAAGTTTCTAAAGAATTTGCCCAATAAAACTGGGGCTGTTACCTAAAAGAAGCCTGCTTGAGAGATAACTGATAAAATTATGGTTTATTATCAGTGCCCGAGGGATATTTGATTCGAAACTTTTCTCATAATGCAAACTCAGTTTTGTCAAGCATTATGTGTCTATTGACAATTCATTACCTGTCAAATAATTTGTTGAAGTATACAAAACCTAACCTATTTATCCATAAATTGACGAGCAGTGTTGCCACGTTTTGGTATTTTTCCCCGAATAAATTTCTTTGAGGTTTGAAATATAAGAAGCAAAGTCTTTCCAGACTTACATCGAATAAGGGGCATACCATCTGGTCGCTTGCTATCGCTACTGTAAGCAGGTTGAACTACAGATAGAGTGAGAAGCTGTAATGAGAATTCAGGCAGATTGACCTACCCTCAAAGAAATGGCAATACGAAAAGTAGAATAATCTAATTGTGCGCTTAACCTAACATTAGAGTCCCTATATACATATAAAACTTGCAAGCCTGAAGTCCTCAAAGCTTTTGAAATTTCACGAATTCCAAGAAAATTCTTCTAAGGTTTTGTATCTATCGAGACGTCCCTGATAGTTTGATAAAAGAATCGACATTAATTTAAGACGATATTAATTGAAAACAAATATCTTACCCTTTGTACAGATGCGGGCAATCACCGGAACAATTTCAAATAAATGTCACGCAATTAAACAAAAAAGGTTTTTTTAAAGAAAAATTCCAATATTTTTAATACCAGGTAGTAATTTGGTGACGTCTCAACTTTACCTTTAGAATCTTTAAAGGAATTTACCAAAATTTTACAAAGATCAAACTAACATTAAAGCACAACCATTCGCACTGAAATTCGCTAATTTAATGATGAGTGTCAGACTGCAAGAAACATTACAGTAATGACAAAGAATATATTGAAAATTCAAATGGGTAGAATTAAGTATAGATTGTAAGATTTTGATCTTCAGCCCCTTTTGAGGGTTTGCGCAAGCTGTGTTGCACAAAAAAGTGGGTGAATTTGGCAAATAAAGTAAGAAATAATAAATAACTAGGTAGAGCTTTAGATAGAACGCAAAAGGTGCCACTACTCCAGTGTTGCCAAGTGTAAAAATCTTCGCCAAGACATTAAAATATAATAGCTATAACTAACGTTGCCAGTGTTGATATAAATTTCCAAGTCTGAAGGTTTCTCAAACTTGTTATTGCTTCTAACCATATGTTTCACTATTGTGGCAACAGTGCGATCACCTTCACGAGGATAGTGTTTTCCTTTAAGGTCCGTAAATAAGAGCATATTCTAAATATGTGACTAATACCGAGAAATACGCACCTTCAAGACGTGTTCAAAACTATCGCCACGGTAATCAGTTTTTAGCAGTTTCTTGATTCCCATCATGTATGGTTATAAAGTAATGAAAATAACATTGCCTACCTTAATCTATCCTTAATATTTTCGATTACAAATGGCTGCTAATAGGAAGACCTACATTTCATAGCACACCACTATTATTTACGGACTTTCGTTTTTCTTTAATAGGAGTCTCCAGTAGAGTCTAGGAAAGTGTGCAACAAATAAAAAAATCTTTTTTATTAATTTCTCAAAAAAATTGTTTATTTATAAAATTTTGTACTTACTCCAAATAAAACTCAAACAAACCTAATTTTTCCTTTAAAAACGATTAAGCTGCGAATTTACTCAAAATTTTTAATTTATCCTCAATAAATTCCCTCATTGTTAAGATCCTTACTAATTTCCTCACCAAGTCTAACCTGGGCTCTCCATACCTAGCAACACTGCAGTATTCATAATCTATCTTCAATTTCTATTTTGTACCTCCTTGTAGAGTCCTGCAAAAGCTAAGATTTCTAGACCCGGTCTGGTCCGCCTTGCCTAGAGGCTAACCTGACGCTGCCCGAAAAAACCGGTAACTTTTTTATTAACCCGGCAGCCCAAGAGGTCTATAAGGCACGAGAGGTTCGAACAGCCCGAGAGGGAGATCAAAAAAGCCCGATAAACCTGAGAGACCCAACGGGCCAAGAAGTCCAAAAAGCCCGACAGGCTCGACGACCCGGACGATCCGACAGGCCCGAGAGATCAAAACTACCCGAGGACTTGAGAAACCCGAAGGGCCGAAAAGTTCAAAAGGCCCGACAGGACCGAGAGGTCCGACAGACCCGAAAAGACCGAATAGTTTGATTGATCGGACGTAGAACCGAAAAGCCCGATAAATTTTTAAAGTGAGGCCTGGCCAGACCCAAAGCGGAGATTCGACCTACGCCCGACTAAAAAACCCGACCCATGCAGGCCTCTAACGTCTTAACTACAGCTTTCCAATTAGTTACATATTTTATCAATAACTAGCTGACCCGGCGAACTTTGTTCCGCCTTAGAGGCAATAAATAAGCAGATTTTGGATTTTATTAAGTTCAATTTTTTATTAGGAAATATAAATAAAAAAAATCAAGTATTTTAATGATTCTTTATTGCCCATGTATTTTAGTGCATAGGTTGCACTCTTCAGTTAAGCACGAAGTCGAGCCATACTAACGCGGCGCTCTTCACGGGCAATTTCTTGTTCTTCTTCAGTCCTTTCATTCGCAATGTTTCGTATCCTTCTTGCATTACGGCTTTGTCGGGAAAGATTCGATCGTCTTGGTCGCGGCATTGTTAATGATGATTCAAAGAGAATACAAATTACTGATGATTATTGATTTCTGACAAAATTTATAATTATCAAATTTTCAACCACACTTAACCATAGACAAAATTACGTTTAGCTGTCATTTGCGCTTTGTTATTCCATGTCAGATGCGTTTTTGTTATACCACGTTTTATAGTGACTTGACGTTTTATATTCTCTTTGACGTTTTATGTCACGTCACACGGGAACGCGGTCGAACGGGATAAAAAGTATCCTATGTCCGTCTCCTGGTTCGAAGCTACCTCCCCACCAATTTTCAGTCAAATCGGTTCAGCCGTTCTTGAGTTATAAATAGTGTAACTAACACGACTTTCTTTTATATATATACGAGGGCTGTTTGACGGAAGCGTGACTTTCCGCTAGATGGCGCTGATATCGGTAAATCGAAAACATTAGCATATACGTCAGTCTTTTAGAGGCTTAACCTCCAAATTTCATGTCAATCTGTGAAATAGTATACATTTGGCAGTCATAGAAATCAATCAAGTTTGTGCTATTTTGTAAATATGGAAAAACGTGAATTTCGTGTTTTAATTAAACATTATTTTTTACGTGGAAAAACAGTGAAAGAAACTGAGGAGAAATTACGGAAATATTACGGTAAATCTGCTCCATCGCATGGAATGGTTTCCAAGTGGTTTAATTCATTTAAAACTGGCCGTATGAGCACTGACGATGGTGAACGCCCCGGGCCCTTACAAACGGTCACTACTAAGGAAATCGTTGACAAAATCCATAATATGGTAATGGCTGATCGACGTTTGAAAGTGCGCGAGATAGTTGATGCTGTTGGCATCTCAATCGAACGGGTGCATAATATTTTACACGAACATTTGTGTATTAAAAAGGTATCGGCAAGATGGGTGCCGCGATTACTCACAGTGGACCAAATGAGAATTCGTGTTCAACCTTCAAATCAATGTTTGGTCATGTTACAACGTAATCCAGTTGAGTTTTTTCGCCGATATGTGACTGTTGACGAAACCTGGATCCACCACCATACCCCTGAGACAAAGGAACAGTGAAACAATGGATATCACCAGACGAACGTGCACCAAAGAAGACTAAAATTGGTCACTCGGCTAATAAGGTCATGGCGACTATTTTTTGGGATTCTAAAGGCATAATCCATATTGACTATTTGGAAAGGGGTAAAACAATAACTGGCCAATATTATGCTGATTTATTGACCCGTTTTGATGTTATCTTAAAGAAAAAACGCCCACATTTGGCACGTAAGAAAGTGCTCTTTCATTACGACAACGCCCCATCTCATTCATCTGCAATTGCAACCGCTAAATTGGTACAATTACGCTACGAACTGCTTCCCCATCCACCATACTCACCGGATCTGGCCCCAAGAGACTTTTTTTATTTCCGAATTTGAAAAAATCTCTCGCAGGAAAAAAATTCGCATCAAATGAAGAGGTTATTGCTGCAACGCAGGCCTATTTTGACGAGTTGCCAAAAGAACATTTCTCAGAAGGCTTAAAGAAATTGGAAAGTCGTTGGACTAAGTGTGTAGCACTTGAAGGGAACTATGTTGAAAAATAATAAAAAAAATCTAGGCTAAACCTGTTCTTTATTGAAATGTCACACTTCCGTCAAACAGCCCTCGTAGATACAAATACTCTAGATGTAAAGCTCTGTAACTAAGTATTCAATTTCGTTTTTGCTAAGATACTCTGTTTTAGTGGGTTATAAAAGTAGTCAGAATCCGCCTCTAGCCGTTTATAAACAGCGAGAGATGAATTTTGGTTTTTTATTTATCTAGATGTTCATGTATAAACTTATTTGATTCAAAAATCACAGTTAACTAATTAATAAATTAATTACTAATACAGTATTATTCAACAATACATATAAGGTGTTAATAAATAACATTGACAAACTGATAGGGTAAATTTCTAACGATCATAGAAGATTTCCTCTAAACCAGGGGTTGAATCCGGACCGCGCAGACCAGAAACCTTGACTGTCAGTTCCAACCCAACAGCTACAAGTATCAACATGCTTTCAGCGCCACTCGCCTTGCATTGGGCAGAGATTGTGAGGGTACTTGCCATCATAAAGGGAGTGAGAGTCTGGTACTGGCTCATTTTCTACATCTCCTATCTGCTATCTCTATCTATTTATTCCTAATTCACTTGTTCGTTTGCTTTTGTATTTTGTACAGAGAGTCCGATTGTACAAATTATCTTAATTGTATATTTGGGCTATTCGTGTACTTAATTGAAACTGTGTAGGTATCATGTTTTTTAAAAAACGTAAAGTTGACAGTGAAAATAGGAAGTTTCTGACTGAGCGGACAAATTATATGGAAATGCCTTTTGTGTGTCTTAAACTACTTTTGATTTTACAGAGTGTACTCTACAGCTGAGGCACACGAAATTAAAAGTTTGTTTTTATCCTTCTTCTGATGTACTTCGGCTATAGAGTACACCCCATATAATGAAAAATAAGTTTGTAACATCTGGCATTAATATACTTCCTATTGCCAACACTGAAGTTTAAAACTATGAAGTTTAGATTCAGCTGCCGTTGTACTTTGGCTGTAATAAAATTCTGGATGGAACTTATTATCTCTTTACCAATATTTTGTAACTGCAGTGCAAGACATAAATATTATACTAGTAATATAACCTGAACATGAAAGACGTAATAAAGCGTATCGGTAGCATTAAATATCTGTGTAGTACTGTTACGAGAGTGTCTGTTTTTGTTGAATCTGGCCAGCTATTGTCCATTAGCTGGGTCAAAGAAACAAAACAGATGTTTGTTTCTGAATTCTTTGCTTTACCTAAAACTTCTATGTCTGTTTGTATTTTTTTTTTCAAAGCAATCAAACTTTGCTTTGAATAATTATTTACATTTAGCTTCTTATGTAAGATGTTTAATAAAATAAACATAATAAATAGTATGTATAATTAATAGTATATAATAAAAATATATGTATAAGAAGAATGCTAAAAAGCATCTTAGTAAAAATAAAATAAAGATAAAAGTATAAGCAGACTCTTAAAGAATTAGATATGCTCCGAAGAATGTGCTCCAGCCTTTCTGACACTGATTTGGAGACCAGTATCTCTTTAAGTTATCGTAAACTTTTTTCTTTTTACTATTGTAATTAAGTGCTTCACAAATTCTACAATAATGTGGAGACCTGTTTTGAAAATATGGATGTTCATTGACAGCCTTGAAATGATTCCTCCATTCAAAATACTTTATAAGTTCACTCGGTGTATTATTTAAATGGAAAATATAATCAGCTAAATCTCTAGGATTTACATAATCGTTCACATGAATATAAGAGTGTGGAGGTAATACTTGATTTAAAATTTCTGGTCTTGGTCCCATTATAATAGGAATAGATTTTTTCTCAAATGAATGCCACCATACTTTTTCTGTTATGTATTCATCGCAGTTAGAATTCTCAAATGCTACATAAAATTTATATCGAGACGCTCCCTCGCAGTCTTTTGCAACGTAACCTGGACATCTACAAAAGTGATCGATTTTAAATTTTCTGTTCACTTAAATAAGTTTGAGCCAGAATTTACTTGTATCGGCCACACTCTCCATATCTGTGTACTGTAATATATCTTTCCAACTTTTTCACGTATGCCCAACGATTGTTTGAGGCAGTACAGAAAGTATTCACATTTACTAGTAACACATCTTGCCTTTTGCTTTTGTTCCATTCTTCATAACTGAATTTTTCATTTTTTTTCTCCTTTTCTTAACAATGCCGTTCTACCATAAGGCATTGGTATGTCAGAATCCATTCTAGAATTAAACTAAAATTGTCATTTCACAAACTGCGAAGAAGCTAAAGAATGAGGCAGTTGTAGAAGAAATAAAGTGTCCATTGAAGTCAAACATGATCAAGAAGCAAGTCCTAATTATATTTACCTGTAAGTCATTGACCAGTTAAAAAAACCTTCAAAACATGGATATCGATATGAAATGCATATTAAGGTATTTAAAGGACTCTCATCCATAAAGAAAGCCCAAATTTGATTAGGATTTCTCTTTGACGATGGAAGGTGCTGCGGTAACATCCGAAATAGAACCAAGTCTGCAATTTTTAAATCATCATCCTTATAAGTTAATCTACAGTTTTTTACCGAGCAACCTTCAAATGGGTCAAAACTAGAAAAGAAAGTAAGTATAACTATAATGTTTGTACTTTGCCTGAAGAATGCCTGAAAACTATGTTCCCATTCTATTAATCCACGTTTTGATTCCTTAATTACAATAAACAAAAAAAAGAAATTAGAATTGAAGTACTACTATTACGTAAAGGCTCAAAATTGATAAACGCAATTTTTATATTCACCTTGTGTTTTTTGTATAACGCTGAATAAGAGCGTTGTGAGTAAGTGGTCCAAATTTCCAATTTAGTATCGTGTAATTCTTGGCTGAAGTATTTATCTTCGGATATTCCTTATCTAGAAATAAAATCTTTCCTAATTCTGAAAGCTTTGCTATCTAGAAAATTTGTGTTTAAGACTTTTAAGCGTTTTTGATTCTTTATTCGTACTTACTTGTTGCTTGCTAAGATTTCTCCATCTTCCATGTTTGTAATATTCGTCACCTTCAATTTGATGTTCAATAGACTTGGTAAATATTTCACAAACATATTTATGACCTTCTCGTAAATAAAAAATGTACATGATAGCAGTAGAAAATATAAAAAAAGTGAAAACAGTCTTGAAGATCTTTTTCTTGCGTGGTTTCATCATATTGTACAGCATTTCTGTATCAGTAACTGAAATTTAAGTTTCTTTTTACATGAAGTAGTAAATTTATAAGTTGGAAAACAAGTTCTAATAATATTTAGTTTATATTTAATTGTCAGTAAATACAGAGGGCGTTTCCAAATTTAAAGTTTTACTTTAATTTGTAAAATAGCGGGTATCAACCATAAAGAGACTGCAAAAGTAGTTTTGCTGTATTAACAAACTATACAAAATCTCATTTCGAAAGCTTATGCTATTTTCGGAATTTCGTTACGCTTTATTACATAAAGTAGAAATTTGAAATGAAAGGTTTTCCCATGGAGTTAGCATCTCTTTAGTAATCAAAATCGTTTTTGAAATTGAGATTGTAGGAACGAAAAGTTTTTGTATTAAGCCAAGAGATTATATTTGTAAAATAAAACAATACGTAAAGGTATATAAAATGGTTTTTTAACTTACCTTATGTAATAAATTTATTGATAGAAAAGCTCTTAAAACCCAAAACAAGAGAAGTATTAATAAAATTGTATATTTTTAATAAATCATTGTAAAAATTCTTAATTAAGATTTCTAGGGTTAAAATACCCAAGTCATTATGTCAGTTGATTGACATTAATGTTTTATATATTCACATTGTTGCAAAATTTCTCAGTCAAGTCTAGTAGATTTCAGATTGCTGTAGTATCGGTTAGTGACAGAAGGTGGTACCAAGGTATTAAACAGATACTTTGCAACTCAAATGAACATACTGTATGAAAGACACTTAGAGAATTGCAACAAGAACTGGACGAAACAGTAAATGTATAGAATTATTATTTTTATAGCACAAGGAATTAATAAGAAATTTGTTAAGAACAGATAAACTTTTTATTAAACACAAAATAAAACAAAAAAAACATTATAACACCACCACCTTTCATTGACAGCTTAACATCATTATTATTATTATTTATAGAAAAATCAGGGCAATCAACTAACTAATAAATATATTGCTTTATTTCCACAGAAAGAACATCACCCAGTGGAGAATTACTTTCCTACTATGTCATTTACAAGGCAAAACATTTATATTCGAGTTGGATTGAAAAAGCCCGCAAGAAGCACCAGATTTAATTTAACATCCACCGAATGGTTCGATAATATTACTTTTACAGATTGAACCAGAATGATTGCTTTGCCTTACTTAAAAAAAAACTCAAAGGAGAAAATATTCCTTAATAGGGATTAATCTCTCCCATTTTTCGCCAGAGATAATAACTTTCCTCAGGAAAATAATGTTCGTTTTGTCTTTTCACCTGGAAACTACTCACTTAACTCAACCCCTTGATATAGCCTTCGTTCGACCTCTTAAGGTGACCTGGAGAAAAATCCTTTTTAGATAGAAGCAGGGCCCGGAAATGAAAGAACTATCGATCCCCAAAAATGTTTTTCCTAGGCTTCTGTCTCAATTACTACATGAAATTGAAGAGAATTCTGCAACAAATATTAGTTTTTGCATAGTAGGAATTGTATCATTAGATAGAACAAAAGTGTTCCAAAAAAATCACACAAAGAAAATGCACAAAAAGTAAACACGGCCTAAGAGGTCCGACGTGACGGCCCTACAGGTTCGAGAAACCCAAAATGCTGAATAGTCGAGAACGTCCGACAGACCCGTGTGACCCAACAGGCTCCAACAGCTTAACGGGCCCGACAAGACCAAACCAACCCAAGCTTTCACCCTCGCCGTGTAAAGGTCCGACTTTTACAATTTCCTGTTAATCTAATCTTAATCTTCCTGATCACAAATGGCTGCTAATAGAACGACCTAGCTTTCACAGCATATCAGGATTATATACTGACCTTGGTTCTTCTTCAATATGTGTCCAGGAAAGTATGCAACAAATAAAAACATTTTTCTTACCAATTTTTCAAAAAACTTGTTTATTTATTAAATTCTGTACTTACTCTAAAACATTCAATAATAGAAACAAAACTTTGATTATTATCAACAATAATAAAGTAAAGTCGAAAAAACATTATTTTTCCACTAAAAAAAAACGACTAACTTGTACATTTTTAATTATTCTTAATAAATCTCCATATTTTTTAAAATTCTCACTAATTTTCCCACCAAGTTCAAAAATTCACAATCTAAGGAAAAATCTCCACACCTGGCAACACTGCAGTACTCACAATCTATCTTCAATTTTCATTTTGTACCTCTTGAATACAAACTTGATGCGGCCCAAAAAAATCTCGGTAACTTTTCGATCGGCCTGACAGGCCCAATAGAGAAGCCCAAGAAGCCGAGAGATCACAAAGGCCCGATATACCCAAATGACCAAGAAGTCCAAAAGGCCTGACGATCCGGAGGATACGACAGGCACGAAAAGTTGAGATAAAAATCTAAAAGACCCGACGACTCGAATTGCCTGAAAAGCCCAAAGGACCGAAAAGTCCAAAAAGCTCGACAGATCCGTATAGCCCGATAGAGCCGAGAGATGCAACAAGACACAACTGTCCGATTGACCGAACGTAGGCCCGATACATTTTTTTAAATTAAAGCCTCGCCCGACTCAAATCCGAGCTTCGACCCGGGCCGTGTAAAGTTCCGACTAGAAAACCCGGTCCTTGCAGGCCTCTATCTCCACGACTGAAACTTTTTAATTTTATTAATAATATTACCAATAGTCAAGATGTAAAGTCCTTTAACTAGGATATTAAGTTTTTTCTTTTCTGCTAAGATACTCTGTAGGTATGAGTTTCTTCGGCCAAAATTGTATTTGGTAGTTTGGAAGGCACGCCGTCGAGAGATGGGATGACTGATAGCAAACTGTCGTTTAAGACTCCCCACAACATGTCTGGCCTGATTGGTCAGGAGGAAAGTGCGTCGGCCCAGTTCCCGGTTCTCCGTCGACTTCACCGTCGCCGCTGATGCAAGGGCAATCACGTTGAGCGCGCCTACTCATACTGCGAGTGCACCGCAACTCACCATCGCTGATGCCTTGGTCCACTCGACCTCCGGCATGTCGTTGACCTCCGGAGTCTTGCTGGTATCTGAAACCGAAAACAAAGTTGTGGCGGGAAAGAGGAGGTGTTGAGGGTTACAGATTTGTGAAGGTTTTGTGAATGGGTGTCCCGGCAACAGGTGTGAAATCGGGTTATCTGGTGGCCAAGGGTATGCTCTGTACGTTGGCCTGGATGTCGTCGGAAAGCTGGAGGGTGTTTGAGCTTCCTATTGGCATTTCTGGGAATGGAACCTGGGGAAGTTTTCAGGGTGTCGAGAGCGACCGACGGTTCGGTATGTCTGCTAGCCCGCAAACCTCCCCGGAAGGGCGAAAGCGATCCCGTCGCAGCAACTTCCGACACTGATGAAGCGATAATCCAAGACGGAATTTTCGAATGTTTTATAGGTGTAGATGAGGATCTGGTGACATCTTAGAATGCCGCCGCGCAGAACGATATCGCAACATCGTTTGTCTTCTTCAAACCAAGAAAGGATCTTTGAAAACGTGATGCTCAAGTACACGGCGGTGGGAGACTCCCGGAGACGGCTGTGCCACTGTCCGAGGCGAACGTTGCTGTCCGAAATGCTTGATTTCGTGCATTCGCCTGAGTTTGTATCCGGAGGTTGTCTTGGTCAAAACGAGGGGTCGTCTGGAGGTTGATGGATCTTCTCGAGTAGATTGGCAAAGACGTCTGCTTTCTCTTAAGGTTCCGTGGTTATCTGGCCGTTGTGTAGAAGGTGGAGGTTGTTTCGCTTTCTACAGCTTGCCATGGTTCGGAGCTCGTTCCGGAACAGGATGCCCTGTCTGTGATCTAGGCTAGAGGAGAGCTCCGACTAGCGCGCCTCTCGGCGCCTCGTGACTTGCAACCGTACAATGCGTCGGTTCCATTACGACTTGTCCAGAGGATCGTGGCTTTTAGCAAATTTTCTGAAGAGTCTACATTTCTCTTTTATGAGTCGGACTGTGTCTTTTGGTACTGGGCGAACGATCGGCATTGATGGATTTGAGCTGGACAGAGGTGTCGACTGCGTCTTGCATGGTGATGGTAAGACTGTGAACGGCGGCCTCAATTTTTGGGACAGCAGGCAGAGGTTAATCGAATGGAAGCTTGTCGGTGACGTGAGTCCGGAACGCGTCCCAGTCAGCGCGTATCCAGTCACTGTAGGTGACGCAACATGGATTTAAGGCTGGGAGATGGAACAGCGTGGAGTTGGTGACCAAGGATAGGTGATCGCTGGTAATAGAGGTGGCGATGGAGGTTGCTTAGAAAGTAAGGAGGATCGACGATCATTTGTAATTGATCAGAGTGGGGCTGGTGTTGAGTACGCGAAAAAGAGCAAGCCGTAGAAGGCACAGGGACATTGATTTTTCTCTCTACGAAGACCGTGTGCCTGGCTTTGAAACCGTCCATTACGACGGCCCTTCAGAGAGAAGCCACGTACCCAAAAAAGTCGACCGGAAAGGGATCGTCGGGAGAAACATACAGAAAAAGAATGTAAACACAACCTGAAAGAGCGGCGTGGACGATGGCGGCACAGCAACGCAGGTTCGAATGTTCTGTCGTAATGTCAAAGTTGGAGCTGGGCAGGCTTTTGCGTGTGGCAAGAGCGACACCTGCACGGTACCTGAGGCGATAATTGATGGAGATTCTTTCCTCACGATGCGGAATCCAGAGAAGGTGAGTTTTTGTGAGGGTTTTAGATGAGTCTCAGTGACGATGAGGACGTGGATTTTGTCGTTATGTACAAGATTTGCATAAAGTGAACGCTTGCAAGTTCAGGTTTATAATTTATTTTTAGATAACCGGGAGGAAAACGGAGAATTTAGGAAACGATGCGGTGCACCAAGTTTCCGAAGTAGGACAGGGAAACGTGCAGTCCAAGAAGTTGCCGGATGATGGAAGTTAGGGTAGACCGGACGTGTTGACGTTGGCTCGGGAAAAAGTTTTGAATTTGGGAGGTGAATTGTTTGTCGTCGGGCTTGAGGGGGGTGGCGGCCTGATGGTTTACGGGTTTGGGGGGTGTTCGAGGGCATTTGGTGGAGAAAGCGACGTGATAACCTTCGCAATTGTTGTATCTGTGTGCGATTTTGCGTTTGCGTGTAAAGGTTGGGTGGGCAGCGCTAAAGACACCGCAACAGGTTGCCTAATGAGACAGCGGGAGGTGGGATGGTCGAATTTGAGGCAGCGGCCGCACTACGCAGGTTGGGGTTTTGGAGAGTGAGAAGGTTCTACTTTGTAGATGTGATGCAACATTCGGACCCCGCCGTTCAGCAGTTGGTCAAGCGATTTTCGGCTCGCCGTGATTACCCGCACGAGTCTAGTCTTCCTATCCGTCGCTTTGGGCCTTAATAAATTAAAAGTTTAGAACACTGAAATGCAATTTCTTTAAATTTTTTTATTAAGAATGTTTGAGATTTTGGAAAATAATGACAATTCACCCAAAAGTCAACTTTTGAATTTCAATTTTTCAAAGCGATCACTCTTTATGTTGCTTTGAATAATTATTTAGATTTAGCTTCTGATGTAAAAGGTTCAATAACACAAATAATACATTTATTAAAAATTACTGATTTATAATAGAAAAACGGTGTGTGTAAATAATTAAAATCGTACTTTAAAATTGTATATGAAGAATGCCAAGAAGTTACTATAAGGATCTTAGTAAAAATAAAATAAAGATAAAAGTATAAGCAGACTCTTAAAGAACTAGATATACTCCAAAAAATGTGCTCCAGCCTTTCTGACACTGATTTGGAGACCAGTATCTGTTTAAGTTATCGTAAACTTTTTTCTTCTTATTATTGTAATTGAGTGCTTCACAAATTCTACAATAATGTGGGGATCTGTTTTGAAAATATGCATGTTCATTGATAGCCTTGAAATGATTTCTCCATTCAAAATACTTTATAAGTTCGCTCGGTGTATTATTTAAATGGATAATATAATCAGCTAGATCCTTGGGATTTACATAATCGTTCACGTGAATATAGGAGTGTGGAGGTAATACTTGATTTAAGATTTCTGGTTTTGCTCCCATTATAATAGGAACAGATCTTTTCTCAAATGAATGCCACCATACTTTTTCTGTTATGTATTCATCGCAGTTGGAATTTTCAAATGCTAGATAAAATTTATACCGAGACGCTGCTAAGCAATCTTTCGCAACGTAACCTGGACATCTACAAAAAAGATTGATTTAGAATTTCTATTCACTTTAATAAGTTTGAGCCAGAATTTACTTAAATTGGCCACACTTTCCATATCTGTGCACTGTGATATATCTTTCCAACTTTTTTATGTATGCCCAACGATTGTTTGTGGCACCACAGAAAGTATTTACATTTGCTAGTAACACATCTTGCCTTTTGCTCTTGTTCCATTCTTCAAAATTGAATTTTTTATTTTTTTCTTCTTTTCTTAAAGCTATTGTTCGTCCGTAAGGCATTGGTATGTCAGAATCCATTCTAGAATTAAAATAAAAGTGTCATTTAACCAAATGGAAAAATTTAAAAAGAGCAGTTGTAGAAGAAATTAAATTGTCCAGTTAAGTAAACAACAAATAAGAAATAGGCCCTAAAGTATATTTACCTGTAAGTCATTGACCAGTTAAAATAACCTTCAAAACACGGATACTGAGGTCTATATGAAATGCATATGAAAGTACGTAAAGGACTTTCATCCATAAAAAAAGCCCGAATTTGATTAGGATTCCTCTTTGACCATGGAAGTTCGTGCGGAAACATTCGAAATAGAACCAAGTCAGCAACATCCAAATCTTCATCTTTGTAAGTTATTCTGCAGTTTCTTACCGAGCAACCTTCAAATGGGTCAAAACTAGAACAGAAGGTGGATATATCTAACTATGATGTTCGCGCTTTACGTGCAAAAAGACTGAACAACTAAAATTGATAAAATCAGTTTTTATTTTACCCTTGTGTTTTTTGTATAACGCTGAATAAGTCCGTTGTGACTAAATGGTCCATATTTCCAAACTAATATCGTGTAATTTTTGGCTGATGTATTTATCTTCGGATATTCCTTATCTAGAAATAAAATCTTTCCTAATTCTGAAAATTTTGCTATCTAGAAAATTTGTATTTAAGATTTTTAAGCGTTTTTGATTCTTTATTCGTACTTACCTGATGCTTGCTAAGATTTCTCCATCTTCCATGTTTGTAATATTCGTCACCTTCAATTTGATATTCAGTAGACTTGGTAAATATCTCACAAACATATTTATGACATTTTCGTAAACAAAAAATGTACATGATAGCAGTAGAAAATATAGAAAAAATAAAAACCATCTTAAAGATCTTTTTCTTGCGTGGTTTCATCGCAATATAAAGCATTTCTGTATCTGTATCTGTACTGAGATTTAAATTTCTTTTTTCCTGAAGTTGTAAATTTATAAGTTGAAGAGCACGTTCGAATAATATTTAGTTGGTTTTAATTATCAGTGAATACTTAGAGTATTTTCAAATATAAATTTTGCTATAATTTGTAAAAGGGAGAGTATGAACCATAAAGAGACCGCAAAAGTAGTTTTGCTGTATTTAAAGGAAATTTCGTTTCGAAAGCTTATGCTGCTTTCGAAATTTCTAGTAGCACTTTGTCACATAAAGTAGAATTTCGAAATGAAAGGTTTTCCCAAGGAGTTAACATCTCTTTAGTAGTCAAGATTGGTTTTGAAATTGAGATGGTAGGAAAGAAAAGTTTTTTATTAAGTCATGAGATTGTACTTGTAAAACCAAACAATATATAGAGGTACATAAAATTGTTTTTTTAACTTACCTTATGTTAAATTTATTGATGTAAAAGCTCTTAAAACCCAACACAAGAGAAGTATTAATAAAATTGTATACTTTCAATAAATGATTGTAAAAATTCTTAGTTAAAATTTCTAGGGTTAAAATACCCCAGTCATTATGTCAGTTTTTTTGACATTAATGCTTTATATTGTTGACACTTGGTAGCTTCATTGTTGCGAAATTTCCCAATCGAGTCTGGTACATTTCATAAAAAATTATTAAAGTTTTAGTGGGCAAGCAACAGCATTTTACTGTTAACAAATTGTCTGCTATGCTTATGTCGGGGTCTCAGTTGAGAGAATAGTTATACTATGCGTCTCATACTCAAAGTTCGCCATTGCGATCTCAAAAACTTGAAAGCACGCCGTCGAATATTAATTGCTCTAGGTTTGTGCTAGAGGCGCTGGTGTCACTTGACATTAATTATTTTACTTGATAGTTACAGTAATTGTCGGTAGATGGCCAATAAACTACATTTCTTAAATGGTTTCTATTTTACCTAAACTCTTAAAACGGAACATTAAAAAACATTTTAAGAAAGCTTTGTTTTACTGAATCATTATACAGGGTGTTTGACAATTCCAGAAACAGGTTCACGTAGAAAGATTCCCCGACTAAAACTGAGGAGAAAAGTCCTGTATGAAAATGTTCGTGATATCTCCTCCGTAAAATAAAAAACCAACATTGGCAATACCTCGCACTTGCAATATTATGAAAGGATTTTATCAATGGATTTTGTAAAATGACAGCAAATTCTTAAATCTTGTATTTTATTGAACTGAAAATTAATGCTTATAGCAAAAATCTTACTCGCAAGGCTTATCTCCACAGTAGTGTAATCTATTATTAAAATTGAAACCGAGTTAATGTTAAGTTACATTGTAACTATTAACCGGAAGAGGGCGCGTGCATGTTTATTTTAGAATTCCTACATAATATTAGTTATAAGAGTAGGGACATATGGAACCATAAATCAAAACCACTTGATTACTATTTATTTTGAATTTCTAAATTTTAACATGGCATGAGCTAATGCCAAACAAATTATGAAATCTCGAATTTGTGGTTACCTATATTTCCTAAGAAAATCACAATAGTCAAGTAAACAAGTAAAAACTAGCAAATAAGCTTCGGATATAAAATATTGTTACGCGCAGCCGTTTGAATGTGCCGGAGAAGTCTCGAACTGTCCAGACGCTCTACCCATCGAATGTGCGAGAAAAGGCGCGAACCTTCTAGGCTCAGCGAGAGAAACAAGGAAACGATATATGAACGCAAGCGGGAAAAAACCATCAGTTTACGTAATGCATAAGCTCGTACTAACGAACGAAATAAATGTGTAATTAGTGATATAAATAAATTATTCTGTACATATAGAAATAAATATGAGAAATAAATTATAATAGACTTAATAAAAATAAATATTAAAAATAAATATTAAAAATAAACGTTATAAAGGGTTTTCCAATAAGAGGTGTTATTTTGAATAGCCCGCTATTTCGGTAGATGTCACTTTTGAAGCTATCATTTTTTGACATTTGACAAGTAGAAACTACGCCATTAATAAATATGGAACGATACACGCTTCAACAACGCATTGAAATTATTAAAATTCACTATAAAAATGGTGAAAATTTGGCAGAGACGGTTCGTAAAACTCGAACATTTTTGGGTCACCGTGAAGCACCTTGTCGGACCGCAATACAGAAATTGGTGAAAAAATTCGAGCTCTTGGGACAAGTTAGTGATGTGAAGAATAAAACCCGTGCACGTCGCTCAAGAACAGCCGAGAATATTGCTGTTGTAGCCGAAAGTGTTAAAGAAAACCCAGGTTTGTCCATTCCTCGTCGTTCTTTGGAATTAGCCATTCCACAAACGTCACCACACCGTATTTTGCATAAAGATTTGAGTCTTAAGGCTTATAAAGTCCAGTTAACACAAGAACTCAAGCCGGCCGATCATCAACAACGTCGTGTCTTTGCTGATTGGGTCGTTGAAATGCATGAAAATGATCCAGAATTCCATCGAAAAATCATCTTGAGTGATGAGGCCCATTTCCACCTCGGTGGCTTCGTCAACAAGCAAAATTGTCGGATCTGGGGCTCAGAAAATCCAAGAGTTATTGTTGAAAAGTCTCTCTATCCTCAACGTGTGACTGTTTGGTGCGGTTTATGGTCCGGCGGAGTCATTGGACCTTACTTTTTCGAAAATGAGGCAGGAGCAACAGTTACGGTGACTGGATTGCGCTATCGAGAGATGATTAACGATTTTTTATGGCCGGAATTGGATGGTATTGATCTGGACAACGTTTACTTTCAACAAGACGGCGCTACGTGCCACACAAGCAACGAAACCATTGATCTTTTACGGAAAAAGTTTCCGGACCGTGTTATCTCTCGAAGAGGTGATCACAATTGGCCACCGAGATCTTGTGATTTAACACCTTGCGACTTCTTTCTTTGGGGCCACGTGAAAGAGAAGGTCTACGCCAACAGCCCAGCGTCGATTCAAGACCTCAAAGATGGAATTCGTGAGGCTATCGAGGACATAGGGCAGCCACTTTGCGATTTGGTTATGGAAAATTTCATGAAAAGGATATTGTCCTGTAAGCGTGGTCGTGGTGGTCATTTGCCTGATGTTATTTTCCACTATTAACGGCATACCTTCCTCTTTATAATGAAATAAACATCCGATCATTTATATTAAAAAATGGCACTTTTCTTTGAATATCAAAATAACACCTCTTATTGGAAAACCCTTTATTAAAACGTTACAATCTTATTAAATAGTCATTGTTAATAAAGCAGCTTCAGCATGGGCATTTTATAGAAATATAGCAGTATAGAAATTACTGTATACCTCACGTAGCATATGTATGATGTAAAAGGATTAATTAATCTGTTTTATATTACCAGAGATCGCTAAACCAAACGCAAAAATGAAAAAGAGTAACATATTGAGTATAATGCATTAAAGTTAAGGTCAAGAGTTTAAATTTTGAGAAAGCATAAAACATCAATGTATTAAAAGCTAGGTTAGAATTTTGAATACCATGTGTAATGTTAAGTTTAATGTATTACTTCTTGTTTTAGGTTATCAAGTAGAAGATAATTTAAAAACATGTTCTAAGAATTTTAATAGCAAACACATTTATAAAGTATTTAGAATAAAGGAAGGTGACCTTCTGAAACGTAAAACTTAGTTTTGATTTCAACTTATATTGAGATTTTCGAATAAGGTTACCATAAATGTTCCCAGTGACTATAAACAACTGTAACCAGCAATTGTTTGATATAGCTATCCTTAGGAAAACGAATCGACGTTTTAAAAGCATTAAAATAAGGTAAACAGCCCGTTGCTATGTAAATGTGTATTATTTTAGTTGTTTACAGTCGTCACTATAGTTAATTATTACGTGAAGTTTTAAAATTAGGTTTAAAAAAAATTTAAAAAAAAATTTAAAAGTTTTTATCCATAGTCCAGGAAATAGAAGCTAAAAAAGAAACCTTTGCTTGTAAAAGGTTATGTAGTTTTGATTTTTGGATATGTTGTGTATATCGGTGCCCTAGTGACAAACTCAAGTTTTCGACCTCGTTACTCCTGTGCGGGCGCCATGGCGTGCCATAAATCATCAAAATTTCGGACTTTTTTCAGTTTTTCCATATCTTTTTACCAATGCATTATAGGGGAAAGGGTTTCTGTTGGAAGTTGTAGAGAATTATATTTGGTACAACTTTTAAATGTAAAATGTTTGTGTGGAACAATTCGGTAGATAGTTACGCTTCATCAAAGTTACCAATTTTTCGTAAAAATGAAACTTGTTTGGGGTTTTTGATTTTTTTTAAACAATTGTTTTAGTAATTATTGTATTATATATTATTGTAACATCAGCTATATCCCTCGCTGCAAAGTGTGACACTGTGGAAATCATCGGAGAGGACATTGATTTACTAGTTCTTTTGACAAGTTTGGCTCAACATCTCCCCATTTATTTCCGAAAACCTGGAAGATGTAATACTCCTGGGACATTGTTTTTCGCGTCATCTTACAATTACTCAGTACCTGAAGGTCTCCTTGTTCTATACGCTTTGAGTGAGTGTGACACCACGTCTTCCCTGTTCGGTTTTGAAAAAACCAAATTTTGCACTCTGTTCCAGAACAAACCAGCATTGCATAAACTTGCAACTATCGTCAGGGATTCTGATACCAGTGTTTTAACCATCGCTGAGGCAGGAGAACGTATACTTCTTCATCTTCATAGTGGTGATAAGGGAACAACATTAGATACTTTGCGCTAACAGCTGTTCTCCAAATCTGTTACTGGCAGCAAGTTCAATCTTGCAAAGCTGCCACCAACACAGAATGCTGCTATGTACCATGTCTTCCGCACATATTACCAAGTCCGGACATGGATGAGCGAAATACAAAACCTTCTAAACTGGGAATGGAGAAAGGACATTAAAAGACCTGTTCCCATTGAAACCTCCAGGGATCCAGTTCCTCAGTCAATCCTGACTTTAATTTACTGTCGCTGCAAGAAAGAATGCGCTAAGGCCTGCAGCTGTAGAAAGGCCGGACTCAGGTCATTTGTAAACACTGCTCTGGGCAAACTTGTGAAAATACAGCGGACATCATAACTGATGAAAATAAAGAAAACAATCCAATTAAGCTGCTAATTGAAAAAGTTGAAGAAGAACTGGCTGAAGCTTTGAAGCCAGAAACCATACTTAAACGTAGAAAGTTTATAACTTTTTTTATTTCTATAGTATCTGCATTGTCATAATACTTCCTATTATTATAATTATAGGAATTGGTTATCGGTTCCTTCACCTCTCTATTTTAATATTGCTATTTTAATTTCCCATAAGGTTTCATAATTAATATTTTGATTTATATAAATTTATTTATGTGAAATTAACATTTATTAGTTATTTATATAACAAGAGAGAGTAGCTCGTACCATAAACTTCCTACTCGTTCAAAAACGACAATTTACACTCGAGTTATATACAATATTTTTTGCACGACCAAATTTTAAAGAAAATAATAAAGAAAAACCATTGACAGTAAATTAAAAAATGAAGTTGGCAAGATCATAGGAACATGTAATGATTTCATTATAACATCGATACGCCTTTATAACATCGATACAACGAATTAATTGCAAATGTTTATAATTATCAACTTTTGACATTGACAACGAGTTGTAAACCGCCAACTTTACAAATGGTCGGTCGTGCAAAAAATTATTAATAAAAGTGTTTATAGTAATTCAAAAAACCAAGTTAGCCGTGTCGTCCACATGATTTGGTTAGTTTCCCAGATTATGGTTTCGTCCCCTATAAAAGTGTCTGTCGATTTCAAGTTATGCAGAATAATTCATTTAGAGTCTTATACTGCTTTTCGGTACTTCAAAATTAATAATGGAAGTTTTGAAAAAGGGCAGAATTCATAACATGGAGGGGTGGAGGCTGGCTAGGAACATAACACCATTTTTACGAAAAATTGCTAACTTTGATGAAGCTAATCGTTCTACGAAAACATTTTTCATACAAAAGTTGCAGCAAATATAATGATCTACAACTTTTATTCAAAACGTTCTCCTCTGTAATGCATTGGTAAAAAGATGTTATCGAAAAAGTCTGGAATTTTGAGAATTTTCGGCGCCCCAAGGCGCCCGCACAGGGGTGACAAAGTCGAAAACTTGGGTTTTTCACTAAGCCACCGATGTACACAACATATCCAAAAATTAGAACTACATAACCTCGTGCAAGCAAATAAGTCTCTATTCCCTGGACTACTAATATTAATTGATTACCTACTGCAATAGTCGTGCATAAAATATTGTATGCATCTCAGGCGTAAAATATTTAAAGCGCTTAGTGGTTGTGGCCCTTGGTGTTGTCTCGGCTCAGGCTCTAAATATGTATTTTACGCCTTTAATACATAGTCACTATTAGAAATACACTTATTGTATTATAAACAAAGATATGAATTTGTAAACGGTATTTGAATGCAAACACTATGGTGGCTCAATGTGGCTCAAAAATAAAAAAGATGGCCGAGGATAATGGATAATATTACTTTTATAGATTGAATCAGAATGATTGCGTTGCTTTAGTTTAAAAAACTCAAAGGAGAAAATATTCCCTAACAGGGGATAATCTCTTCTACTTCTCCCTAGAGATAGTAGCTCTCTGTCAGGAAAATAAGGTTTGTTTTATATTTTTTACCTGGAAACTACTCACTTAACTCGACCCCTTGATATAGCCTTCTTCCGATCTGTTAAGATGGCCTGGAGAAAAATTCTTCCTGTATGGAAGCAGATCCCAGGAATCGATCCCCAAAAATATTTCTCACAGGCTTTTTTTTTCAATTACTACATAGAATTAAAGTAAATTTTGCAACAAACATTAAATCCAGTTTTTGCAAAGCAATGATTGTGCCATTAGATAAAACAAAAGTGTTGGAAATGCTTCCAAAAGAGCCACACAAAGAAAATGTTCAAAATGTAAACACGGCCTGAGAGGTCCGAATGACCCTACAGACTCGAGAAGCCCGAAATGCTGAATAGTCCAAAACGCCCGACACACCCGTATGGCCCGACAGGCTCCAACAGCTCGACAGGTCCGACAAGACCAAACGGCTCGATAAGCTTGAATGACCGGACGTAGGTCTGAAATGTCCGATACATTTCTAAACTGAAGCCTGGCCCGATCGCGTAAATAAAAAACATAGCTCAATACGTCCCCCAGACGGCGACGAGCTACAATGGCATTTTCAGGCGTTAAACGCCGCGGAAACCCTACTTCAGTAGGACAAAAAGCATGTGAAATGGATTCAGAATGGGAGGACGTAATAAATAAAGAATTGATCGCACACGAGAATTTTCACACATGCAATATAGCCAAACTTAAAAGGGTGATTTATAATGAGTGAACTTGGAAGCCTATCCAATTTATTTGCTTTGATTTCTCTTGTGGTTTTTAAAAGTTTTAAATCTAAACCAAGCAGTAAGCTGTTTTCTACAGAAATAACCTTCTGACCTTCTTGTCAACTTTTAATATTTCAAGAAATAGACATCCGCTTAAATCATGTTTTCCAATAATACTTTGTATAGAACTCGGAAACAGTAAATGCAGGTACCAAGTGTCAATATGTAATAATAATAATAAAACAACTTTAATGTCAATCAATTGACATAATGACTAGGGTATTTTAACCCTAGAAATTTTAACTAAGAAATTTTACAATAATTTATTGAAAATATACAATTTTAATAATATTTCTTTTGTGTTGGGTTTTAAGAGCTTTTACTCAATAGAATTATTACATAAGGTAAGTTAAAAAAATGATTTTATATACATTTATGTATTGTTTGGCTTCACAAGTATGCAATGTAAAAATACAATACCATGGCTTAATAAAGAATTTTTCCTTCTTACAATCACAGTTTCAATAACGATTTTGATTACTAAAGAAATGTTAACTCCCTGAAAAAAAATTTCATTTAGAAATTCTTGTTTATGTGATAAAGTGCAACTAGAAATTTCGAAAACAGCGTAAACTTCAGAAATGAAATATTCTATAACTTTGTTAATACACCAAAACTATTTTTGCAACCTTTTTATTGTTGATGCTCCCTATTTTACAAATTATAGTAAAACTTTAAATTAAAACGCCCTCAGTATTTACTGATAACTAAAAATCAACTGCATATTGTTAGAACTTGTTTTCCTACGTATACATTTACAACTTCATAAAAAAAAGAAACTTAAATTTTAGTTACAGACACAGAAATGCTCTACATTATGATGAAACCACGCAAGAAAAAGATCTTCAAGATTGTTTTTACTTTTTTTATATTTCCTACTGCTATCATGTACAGTTTTTATCTACAAAAAGGTCATGAATATGTTTATGAGATATTTACTAAGTCTATTGAAGATCACCTTGAAGGTGACGAATATTACAAGCATGGAAGGTGGAGAAATCTTAGCAAGCAACAAGTAAGTACGAATAAAGAATCAGAAACGCTTAAAAGTCTTAAACACAAATTTTCTAGATAGCAACATTTTCAGAATTAGGAAAGATTTTATTTCTAGAGAAAGAATATCCGAAGATAAATACTTCAGCCAAGAATTACACGATATTAATTTGGAACTACCAATCATCTACTCACAAGGGATTTATTAAACATTATGCAGAAACAAGGTGAATTAGCTAATTTCATTGATTTATAATTTACCTACTCTTTTTGAAAACAGTGAACCTAATTTACTTTTAAGAAAATTATCATTTTCATTAATAGTTTTAGGACTCAAAATAAACAATTTTTTTGCCTTGTCAATTTTTCATTAGAATAGCAATCAAGTCAAATTTTATTTAACATTACTTGTGAAAAATAATTTGTTTTTCCTGTAACAAATTTAGTTATTCATTACTCCTTGTATAATATAGTGTATAATAATAATAATAATTTATTATTATTGTTATTATTATTATTATTATACAGTCAAATTCGGGCAAAAAAGGGGGTATACCGTAAAAGTTCACAAAAGTCTTGATACTTTGAAGGGTATTTTAAGGAATCCCCTGATGTATGAAACATAATTATTCCCCTCTTGTCTTAGTGAGCTCGTGTAGTTAAAGGGCAAAATCTATCGATTTTCTCACCTTTTTTCAGTTTTTTGTGAATATTTCGAAAAATATCGATCTTAGCAAAAACTGTATTCTGTAAAGTAGACAAGATTTCTTACGAAATCAATTTTGTTAATTTTTTTCTAGAGACGATTGTTTTTGCGATAATTGAGTTTGAAATTTGAGGTGCTTCAGGAATTGGGTACAATTGTTTTGTAGTGTCATTCACTCCTTCTATAACAAGATTTCTGCCTGCTGCCACACGACACCCCTTTGATGTATTACTTCGTTGACCCAAATTCCACCCCATAATTTTTCTATCTCTTCCTTAGAAGGCGACTGGGCTATCTTTATTTGGCAGCCTCCAAGTTTGCGGTAAAAGTCTTTTTCACTGTGCCTAAATAAGGTATTGCTTTCTCTTCTTTTTGCCTATTCGTTGTACCTTCGGAGTTTACCAAATTTTACTGCTAACTTTTGGCACAGAATATCCAATAATTGTTCCACACTAGTATTTGGCGAATCCTGTTTAGTGTGCAGTGTGCATGCTAGCTTCGAGGCGCATAGTTTCTTGCTTTGTATTGTGTTAGACGTCCTGTATCAGCTCGGAGCTGTACAACTTCCTTCAACAGTCCTCGCTTCCAGGCTGGCACTCTCCTTGAGGTCGCGCAGTTTGAACTGCATGTGGCAGGATTACCTAGTTTACCTCCACATTGTCGCACTAAATACTTGTGTGAAGTTGTTCAAATTGCGCCACACTGCTGGTTAAGTGCTGAAGAAGTACCTTTTCGTTAAGAGTTTTAACAATGTAAACCAACCCTCTCAAAGATTTCTGCTTAGTAATACTTGGTCGGGCTAAGGTGTCAGTGCACGCAAACTACTCCAATAACGCTGTTCTAAATTCGTGGTCTAGTTTTTGTATAACTTCGATATCGGGATGTGGTTCAGAGAGGCCCATACTTGAGGAAGAATCTGCTAAGTTTCCGGCTGCGTCCTGTCCTTGTTCATGCTCCGATTAGACAGTACTTTGGATTAATTTTTTAGAGACGTTGATCTGTCAATTTAGCACAATATCTTGCCTTATTTCAGCTAATCTAGATTCAGGAATAAAATCTTGTCTGTCTATGGCAGGCCTTTGGTCTGCTACTCTCTGAGCTGCCACACAGTGTTTAGGGTTTCTTTCCAGAAAAGCATTGTGCAGCTGCTGTCAATACGCTCCTACATCTACTTCATTATTAGTTATTAAGTAGTAACAACTCATTAATTTCTAAAGTCCGTTTCATGCGCTCTCATGGTTGTCCACTGAAAGTGGTTGACGTATTAGCCGTCAAAGCACTGTTAGCTGGGTTATTATTATTAATAATAATAATATATTAGTAAGTAGAACAGTTAAGTTATTTTTTAAATAATTATTTAGACAAGATTTGATAACAGAAAAACTGTTAACAGTTTAAAGTTTATAAACTAGTTGTTTTTTTTAATATGTCTATGAATAAAGACACTGTAAGAATTTAAACTGCGTCAGAGGATGTTAAATACGGCATAGTTACGTTTAATGTGTGATCAGATTGTGGTTATGTATAAAATATCACCCCTCTCGTTTAGTTTATTATAAGAACATACAATTTCTTTCTGTATGGCACTGCTCCATTAGATAAAATTAATTATAGTAGATAAATGCACAATCAGAAAGGAAAATAAATAAATGAGACCAAGATATCAATATTTTATTTATGAGTTCCTGTCAGTTTAAGTTGGTTCTAAGATCCATCAAATACAATTTCCTTGAAGAACAAAACTACATTATAGTTATATGGCCTTTTTTTCTAGTTTCGACCCATTTGAAGATTGCTCGGTAAAAAACTGCATAATAACTTACAAGCAGGATGATTTGGAAATTGCTGATTTGGTTCTATTTACGACTTTCCCGCACGAACTTTTACGGTCGGGAAGTCTTAATCAAATTTGGACTTTTGTTACGGAAGAAAGTCCTTTATATACTTTCGTCGACTTGGAGTTTGAAGATAATTTTGACTGGTTAATGACTTACAAGTAAATATACTGTAGGACCTACTTTCTTATTTGTTATTTACTTCATTGGGCAGATTAATTTCTTTCAATTCTAGAATGGATTCTGATATACCAATGCCCTACGGTCGAACAATATCTTTAACGAAAGAAGAAAAAACAAAAAAATTCGATTTTGAAGAATGGAACAAAAGCAAAAAGCAAGATGTTTTACTAGTAAATGTAGATTCTTACTGTCGGGCCTCAAACAATCGTTGGGTATACATAAAAAAGTTGCAAAAATATATTACAGTAGACAGATATGGAAACTGTGGCCGATACAAGTAAATTCTGACCTAAACCTCTTCAAGTTAATAGAAAATTTAAAAGCAATAACTTTTGTAGATGTTCAGGTTATCCTACGAAAGACTGCCCGGGACCATCTCGGTATAAATTTTACTTAGCATTTGAAGATGCCAACTGCAATGAATACATAACAGAAGAAGTATGGTGGCATTCGTTAGAGAAGAAAGCTATTCCTATCATAATGGGAACAACACCAGAAATTTTAAATCAGATATTACCTCCACACTCCTATATTCACGTAAACGATTATGTAAATCCTAAGGATTTAGCTGATTATATTATCCACTTAAATAACACCCCGAGCAAACTTGAAAAGTATCTTGAGTGGAGGAATCACTTCAAGACAATTGATGAACATGGAATGTTTCAATCGAAATCCGCACATTATTGTAGAATTTGTCAAGCACTCAATTATAATAATAAAAAGAAGAAATTTCTCGATTATTTATACAGATACTGGTCTAAAAATCAGTGTCAGAGGGGCTGGAGCACATTTTTCGGAGTATATCTAGTTCTTTAAGAGTCTGCTTATAAGTACTTTTATCTTTATTTTATTTTTACTAAGATTTTTATAACAACTTCTTAATATTCATATTGTACAATTTTTAAATAAGATTTAGTTAGTTGCATACCGCGAGTGTTGCTGGGTGTTTTTAGAAATTTATTATTATACACGCGCACGCAATAAATATAAAAAATGTGTTGGAAACGCCCAATCAAATTGTTCACTTTAGTCTTTTGATTTGGACCAATTGCCTCCACACAGCGTACTATAAAAGATATGGGTACGCAGAAACCGACATCGATGCCTTTCTTCAAAGCCGTTGAGTAGGCGTTGGCATTCATTAGCCCAATAACCATGACTTTTCCAATCGAAATACCTCGTCCAATGTTCGTCCAAGCAGGGTAACATCTTCTGATGAAGCAAGAAAAGTCAAGAGTAGAATCGCCTGGCTTTGTTTCACTCCAATCCTAGTAGGCCACATTCACCGTTCTGCTGTATGCTGAACGATGAACTTCTGTGGCGTGTGGAGTACGTAGACTCCTGTATCTGTAGAATTTTTCAACAGTAGAAGGTTAATGAGTTTTGCAGTTTTGCAAAGTATTTGGCCGAAGATTTTCAATGCCCAGAGGTGCTTCGAAAAGTCGAAACCGCCCAGCGAGGATAGCTAGTTCAGAAAACCAGCAGTGCTCGTTGGTACGACTAGTGCGCTTGCTTTTCGGTCGGTTGCCGCGGTCGTGGTGGTTCGGGTCGTCGATCTAGGTGACTCCGATTTGAAAGCAGTGGTTTACTTTCCTGAGGTAAACGTGTTGTCCGTCCCATGTGGCGGGCGTCTGTCTGGCCTTAACGCAATCACTGGTGTGATAAATACTGGCACATTTCACGCACCTAAATGGGGCTCTGAAGCATCGCTGAAAACGGCCGAACCGTTGACAACGGTGGCATTGACCTATCGAAGTTCTCCTCCGCGGGGACTCTATAGTGACCCTCAGCTTAAGGATCTTTTTGGCCTCAGCGGTCTTGTCCAGAAAGACGCAAACCAGAGGCGTAGAGATTCTCTCCGGACCGCGGTGCATGTGGTGTACAGAGGTTACCGGAAGATTTCTACTAAAAAGGGTAAGGATGGTTTTAGGAATCTCCTAAAGAACGGAGTAAAAGGTTCCCATGCCCTCGAGGAGCTCCTTGTTTCCTCGGTAGTCTTGTTTCGTCGCCAGCTTGATTATGATGTCGTCGCACAGGTTTTTAGTCTTCGCTACGACAAGAATGTGAGTTCCCTTGAGACTCCCGACCATTTGTCCTACGAATGAAGGGCTTTGAGGGGCACTGTCGGGAAACACGTAATGAAGGTTTTGTGTAGTACTGCTGCAGTTCAACGTCAGCAGCTTTGCGGCGCCTTTTCCTTGTCGGCCGACGACTTTTACAAAGCCGTCATCGCAATCGGAGTCGGCTTCTGAGCTCTATCCGGAAGCTGAAAAGGCGAAACCTCGGAATTGGTAAAATTAGTAGCCACGCCGTGGCTTCTGGAAAGAGCGGAGGAAATGCTGAGATGTGATGTTGTCGGAGTCTCAATAGGTGTTTTGACGCATTCCGCGGCGAATGAGCTAAAGTGCTCCGGGAGCAGCAGCTGCCACGCCTGTTCCTGACGCACCTGGTAGGGCAGCGTGGCCTCTGCAAAGTGCGACAGCACATTTCCTTTAGGCTTTCTTCCTCTGCTTCCTACTGAGATTTTTGCTGTTGGCGGTGTCATCTGGCGGCTGGGTGGTTTCATGTCTTCCGACGAGTCTTCACTAAGTACAATATCTTTGAGGACTTCGGAAATGACTACGTCGGGATGTAAGGTATGTTAAGATGCGCTGTATGCTGTGGTACATCAGGTACTTATCTACTGCTAGACGTCTGTGGCCAATGGGCTATTGAGTTCTTCTGGCTCTTTTACTTCGAACGCTTTATCAGCCTCTAATTCTTTTCAGACCGATTTTTACCGTCGTCCAATAATCCCTACACCTCGAAGCTACGCTTCCGTAACAGTTCCTCTTTACACAACTTCCTATTTATTCCATCCTTCCTCCTGGCACTTCTGCTTTTTTTAATTTCCTCTCCCAGACCAACATTAACTCCTATATCATCACCGCAACCCCCACCACATTCTATCCCCCATTTCACGTCACATCATCTGACCTCTATCATCCAATACCGCTTGATCGTGCCGCATTCGTCGCTTTTCAGAATCTTTCTTTTTTGTCCTCACCAAACACAGCATTCGTGTCAACCACCGCTGGCCTTCCAACAGATAACTACCACCTCCGCTCAACCACGTCCAACTCCTTCCCGCACCACCAAGGTCACTAAAGCATTTCCTTTCTCTCATAAATTTTGACTGACCTTAGCGAGCAGCAAGAAACAAGTCTCATCTCTACGGTATCCCAAAGGTCCATTGTACTCCTAAGGCCTTTAACTTTATCCTGAAGAAAATTTCTGCCAACCAATGTGTCTATCTTCAAAAACGGTACAGCTAAAATCTCTAGCTACCAGAACGATCTATGTGAGCGATTCGCTACCTTGAACCATCACGTAAGTCCGCTTGTTTTTAGCACGCAGCGCCGAACTTCCAGCCCTCTCTTCCGAGGTTTTCTCATTTTCTGGAAATCATCTTCCATAAGATGTAGCGTATAAAGTGCAGTGCCACCGACTGCAACACGGCTCTTTTGCGAGCGGCTACCACTTTCAAGATGTTGTTGGACACACTCCTTGCCCAGAAATTGAGTGTTCCACCATTCCCATCTTATCGAGTCATTTCATGCTCTCCCAGCCCAATTTGTCCAGTGCGATCGTTACCTCAAGATCGACCACTCAGCCAACTGCCAAAATCGACTTCCCACTTGTGGCGTGTGGCCTTCTCCAGGTAGTACCCAAACTTGCTTCTGTCTTCCCCAAAACTACTATTCTCCAGAGACCCGCCGATAAACTCGCCCCAGATTCCCACGTTTGTAACGTTTTTGCCTTCATTATAACATTCCTCAACCGTTTCCTTAATAACCGCGTCCGCGTTTAAAAGATCCACTTCCCTATCATTCATCAATTCTTTCGCCTCCAAGTCGACGTCAACTACGCTCTACAGTTCCTTTTCTCGCTAAAAGGACACAAACTCTTTTCTTTTCTCTTCTCTGTCGCAATCATGGATCAAAAAGTTGAAACAGTGAACATCATCAATCATGTGGAAAATCTTGTTCTGCTCCCCATCGGACTGATAGAGAACCGTCGGGTCGATGAAGTGGGAGTGGGTTCGCCAGCGTTTCTTTCAGTTGTCGGAAGGCCTACTCTTTTCAGGAGGCCCCATTTACATTTGAATTTGATAAAAAAGGTCCCGTAACCGATTGCAGTTGCCGAGCAAAAACCTTCCTGCTGGTCAGCGAATTGGAACTTTGTATTTGCTGGAGATGGCACTCTTGGAGGCGGTTGCTGGTTTCGCTGATGCTGTGGCCCATATTTAAGATTTCTTTGCTGCCAAGCTTGTATTTACTCGAACTGCAACTCAATTCGTGGATTTGGAGGTGCTTCATGACCAGGCGGAGGTGCTGATGTCGACGATGTCATCTACGTAAAGCAGGGTTAATTTAGCAGGTAGCTCGGCAGGAATTTTTGCGATAGTTAGCGTTAAAAGGTGGTTGGGGCGCCCTTAAGACAGTAGAGCATCGATTAGGAGACGAGAAGGCGCTGTGCTTTTTTACTTTTCTAATCCATAGGTAGTAGCCAGTAACTAGATCGAAGGTCTATTATCAAGAATACTTTGGCTTGTCCCAGATCCTGTGATGTTTCATGGATGATGGGCATTAGTGTTGAGCTGTCAGTCGTTTGTTGGTTCAGACGGCGGCAGTAATTAATACAAAACCGGAGCTAACTATGCTTTTTCTGGACCAACACGACCGGTGACGAATACTCGGAGATAGAAAGCTCGATGATGCGTTTGGCGACTATTTAAGTTATCAAAGTTTGTGAAAAGCAGAATCTTCTTTTCATAAAACTGATGTCTCGTCGTTGGTATCGTCATTGGCCTTGGATCGTTACTCCTTTATTCCCATGTGAATGCACCTTATTGGGTACCAGAGATGGATGACCCTAGTGCCTCAGCAGCTTTTCAATCGGCTCGGCGCGTCGAACACGGCATTATGAATCAGGTTTTGGGTTGCTCTGGTATCAACAAAAGTTCAAGCGAATGGCTTTGGATGCTGGCGGTAAGTCGAGGTAGTTTGGTTGGTCTCTCTAGGACATGGCAGTGGTTAGTAGGAACATGCGATGGTGGGTTGTTTTTTGCTGGTGTCAGTAGGGACGGGACGTCGGTCTCTTTCTTTGCTTGAGTCTGTTAGCGGTATTTGGACCGCAGAGCGTCCCTTTGACGTCTTCCTGATTCTCATCGGTTTGCTGGGGACTTCTCTGGGTTAGTTACAGGACTGGACAGTCCGTTTTGGGCAGTGTCGACACGGAGAGGGCGTGTTTTGATTACTTGTTATCGTAGTGATTGATTCGACGTCGGTTTTATAAAGTCTGGCAGCTGCTTTTGGCCTTCTTGCCAATTTCCCATAATCGGTCTTAGAAGCTTGCGTGTTTCACCCTCGGACTCGTTCAGAAAGATGGTCTCAAAATTGTCGTATGTGGTTAGGAGTGTGAAGGTTTGCCTACATCACTTTTTTGGTTCTTCTCTTAGCTGCAGGGCGATGCGTTGGACCCAGCTTTCACGTGGTACGGCTTGCAAGTCATGGAGGCATTTTTCCAAAAATACCTCTGGGTCTTCATGGTCCGCTGCAGCGAACTCAAACAATGGAATTACTGCTTCCAGACGCTGCTGTTGTACAAGTTGATTTATCAGAATCATGATAGTTTGGAGATCTAACATGCCGGGTGGCTGTTGGATTGCGGACTCGGGCAGCGGCGGTGCGGTTGGTACATGAACCGAGTTGGGTATGGAGACCTCAGTAGTTGCTGTGGTGTGGCCTACTTTATTCAAGTTTGATACATCTCTAATATGGTACAAGTAAAAAACGTTTTCTCAAACAGATTCTGCCATTTCCACTCCATGGAGCCCTGCAGTGTCGTCATAGTTTTATGTTGTTGTTGTTGTTGTTATCCAACAAAACCCGTTGCTTGTGCCTTCTCTCTTCTGTTTCTCGTGCAGCTGCTCCCTGATGTCGTTTTCGAGAAAGAAACCTGCTAGTAGACATCATCCTTTCCTGGCTTCTCACAGCCTTGCCGCACCTTAGCTTACATTCCCAAACTCACCAACGAGCGTTACAGTTAACCGTTCTAACTGACTGTTTCTCAGAGCCAGAGAGAATAGCTAAATAGTTTCTCAAGGCGCTGTTTCCTTCGGAAGCAGAAAATATAATGGAAAGTCTGCGCCTTGTTGTAGGCAACACAATATACTTAAATGCAATTGTGATCCTCTAGAAGGCGCGCTACAATATATTAAAGTGTTTCATATAATTATTCAATTTTATTTGTTTACTTTGTTCTGTATTAATAAAGCTACATGGTTGAATATAGTGCTGAGTTTTATTGTTTGAGATGCCATACATCCCTTACCTGCAACACATGGTTCAACGAGTGGTATAAAAAGGCATAACAGTCTTTTCGAATCTTCAGGAAAGAGATGACGTTACAATGTGAGGTTCAGTCATCTGTAATGTGTGTTGCCTACCTACACTGTACAAGCACCAGTAATTTTTTAATTACACACATTAGTGAAATTCCGAGTTCTTTCCGAACCTTTAAATTACTCAATAAAGCTCTAATTAAACGATATGCGCAATTTTTTTAAAATTGGAAAATACTACTATGAAGGTACCAAGTGTCAATACAAAAAACAACTTTAATGTCAATCAACTAAAGTAATGATTGCAGTATTTTAATTATCAAGAAATTTTAAAAATATTTATATAATTGTAATAATATTTCCGCAGTGTTGTGTTTGATTAGTTGTTATATTAATAGAATTAGAAAAGGTAAGCTAAAAAACAGTTTTATAATTAATAATTCTTAGTTACTTAATCATCTTAAGTATAACAGTTTTGAATATTTGGAAAAAGCTTTTTATTTATTATTGTCAGGCTTCACAAACATGTACTTAGGTGTATACCTACGAAATGAGACTTTTTTTTTCAATTTTAAACGTTTATTAACAAAAAATGGTTACAAATTTAATCTTCAAAATAATAGCCATCGCTAGCGACACATTTTACCCATCTCTCAGGCAATTTGTGAATGCCGCGCCAAAACAATTGGCCGTCTTTGGCCGCAAACCAATCATCGAGCCATTTTTTGGCTTCTTCGTGAGAATTGAAGCGCTGCTCGGAAAGTGCGTGGCCCATCGATGCAAACAAATGATAATCGGAAGGCGCCAAGTCTGGTGAGTAAGCCGCATGCACCAGCGGTTCCCAATCGTACGTCTCCACCAATTCCCGGGTCGCTCTTGTTCGATGTGGTGGTGCATTGTCATCAAGAAAAATTACTTTGTGACGCCGATCGGCATATTCTGGGCGTTTTCGGTGTATAGCGCTGTTCAAATCGGCCAATTGTCGTTGGTAGCGTGCACCGTAAACTGTTTCACCTGGTTTTAATAGCTCGTACCAAATCATACCATGCTGATCCCAGAAAACACACAGCATTGCCTTGCGGCCGAAGCGATTTGGTTTGGCCGTTGATTTTGGCTTGTGGCCGGGCGGACCATACGATCGTTTACGCTTGGGATTGGAGAAATACACCCGTAACGATTCGATGCAAAAAAGACTTCCTTTTGAACCGGGAGAGCAGCATTTCACAAGTGGTTTTTCGGTTCTCTTGCTGCCTTTCAGTCAGTTCATGCGGCACCCATCTTCCGACCTTTAAAATCATGCCCATGTCTTTCAAACGTTTGCAAATGGTTTTTTGGGTCACTCCCAACTTCTCTGCCATCATTTCTTGCGTTTGACCATCATCTTCATTCAACAATGCTTGCAATTCGGTGTCCTCAAACTTTTTCGGTGGCCGGCCACGTTCCTCGTTCTCCACGCTAAAATCACCACTTCGGAATTTTTCAAACCACCTGAAGCACTGTGCTCTGCTTAGAGCATGTCCACCGTAAGCTTCTATAAGCATTTGATGAGCTTGAGAAGCGTTTTTCTTCAATTGATAACAGAAAATCAACGATGTCCGCAAATCGTAGTTTGAAGGCACGAAATTCGATATTTTTAAGAGCGAAAAAAATGCGTTGTTGTATGAAACATCACAAACAATGAATTGAATATTGTTAACAGATGACAGACGAAAAAAATAAGACATTTGGGACAGTTTAAAAATACTCCTCGCGACATCTGTGGTCTAATAGCTGAAAGTCTCATTTCATAGGTATACACCTGGTAGCTTTGTTCTACTAGAAACAATTTAAGCACAGCTTAATAAAAAATGTCATGTTTTTAAAATCTCAATTTCAGTAATGATTTATGATTTCCAAAGAAATTTTAACAAGATAATGCCTTTCGATTTTTTCGCAGGATGTGTCATTTTCTAGTAAAACCTGGTAGTAAGATGAATTCTTTGTAACACACCTGATAGTTTGCATATTGTAACAAATCTTCAAATCTGAAGACGCTTTTCTAGTTCTAATTTTCAAAAAGCTATCATTACTTCAAACTTATTTCCTAATTTATAAATTTATAAACTTCATGAAAAGCCATAATTTTTATAATTCACTTATAATAGATACTTACAGATACATAAATGTTATATATTAAGCCAAAGTCACATAAGAAAAAGATTTTCTTAATGGTTTTTATCTTTTCTGGACTTTCTACTACTTTCATGTATATTTTTTATCTACAAGAAGGTCATAAACATGTTTGTGAGATGTTCACTACGTCTATTGAAACTTACCTTAAAGGTGATGAATATTACAGGCATGGAAGATGGAGAAATCTTAGCAGTAAACAAGTAAGTATAGATAGAGAAGTAAAAACCCTTGAGACTTGAATATAAGTTTTGTAGATAGCGAAGTTTTCAGAGTTAGGAAAGATTTTATTTCTAGAAAAAGAATATCCGAAGATAAATACGTCAGCTAAGAATTACACGATATTAGTTTGGAAATATGGATCAGCTGTTCACGACAGACACATTGCGCGTTATACAAACACAAGGTGAATATAAAAATTGATTTTATCAATTTTGTGTAAAAATTTAACCTTTGAGCCTTTACCGGAATTGTAGTATTTTAATTTCTTAAGACTATTGTTAACACTTCGCCTGGTAAAGGATTCTGTTTTTCCGCTCATTTTGAGTGAGTTAGGGATTCTGTAGGTTAAGACGATTATAATACCAATTCCTATAAGTAGGATGTTTTGAAATTCACACGTTTTTGCTAGAGCGGTCTTTTATGACTAAAGAGCGGATTTATACGCGTTCGAATATTTTGTTGGTGTAGAATATGTTACCTTTTTAAGAATATCTTTGCAGCACACACGAAGCTGAGCAAATAGGCAAAGTTTTATTTTGCATATAAATGTATATTTGCTTAATAGATACATATTTTACGGAGTTTACAGAAAATTCTGCACGACTAAACATGTTGATTTGGGTTGTACTTGATTTTTATTGTAAATTGTATTTAAGTGTTCTCGGGGACCCCCGTAAGATTTAAATAAGTGGCTCTTCAACTGAATAGCATAGCAACGTTATCACGAGCACATAAGGGTCTGCTTCGGACTTAAAGTTTGGGCCCATGAACTGCATGGCTCTTATATGCACCTTTGGCTAAATCGAGGAGTGAATGCATCTTCTGTGTTAACAGTTGGGAAGGGCTATCTGAAATATTAAGTTTCTGCAGTGAGTCATTGGCTGTACCGAAGATATTCACTCACCTGTAGGAAATTTTCCACGTTTCGAAAATTTTACTTGTATGAAAGCCCTGACGATGCAATGTAAAACATTTTTTAACTGGGAATTTTCAGTTACTAAGTGGAAAGTTAATTGAACATTTCCAGATAGCAATTTAAAATTTCCAAATGACCACTGAAAATCTTCACAAACATGTAGCTTTGTTCTACTAGAAACAATTTAAGCACAGCTTAATAAAAAATGTCATGTTTTTAAAATCTCAATTTCAGTAATGATTTATGATTTCTAAAGAAATTTTGACAAGATAATGCCTTTCGATTTTTTAAAAAGTATGTGTCATTTTCTAGTAAAACCTGGTAGTAAGATGAATTCTTTGTAACACACCTGATAGTTTGCATATTGTAACAAATCTTCAAATCTGAAGACGCTTTTCTAGTTCTAATTTTCAAAAAGGGGAAGTACCAAGGCACTGAAGAGCTAACAAAAATTTCTACTTGATAACTGGAAGTTCCAGATGATAACTAGAAAATTGCAGTTGCTATTTGGAAATCTCAGGAGAAAGAAAATGTAAAAATTTCCAGTTTTCATCTGGAAATATTCAGTTGCCATCTGGGAATTTTCAGTTAAACATAACTGTTTACTGACTCTTTATGACTTACGTAGAAATTTCCAAATGGCAATTGCAAATTTCTAAATGGTCTGAAACTTTCCACTTGAATTACAGAGATTCCAGTTATCTGTAAATGCCCCAATCTTATCTTATAAATTCTAGTTGTTATCTGGAAATTCTCAGTTGACATTTGGAAACGTTCCATTAGAAAGAATTAGATATTTTCACTTGTTATATCCACTTATCATTTGGACATTCCTAGTTAAAAAAGAATTTACATTAGTCCTTCGGGGCTTGGACTTTCGAGATGGGAAGAGGAGATTTTCACATGACCAATGAATATTTTCAGATGACAATCCCAAAACTCCATATGAAAACTGAGAAGTTTTATTTTTCCTTTTTCCTTTCTTTCAAATGGGAATTTCTAAATTACTATTGCAAGATTTCAGATAACAACTAAAAATTTCCAGATGCGAAATGGAGATCCTTAGATACTTACTTAATCTAAAACTCATTCTACCTTTCGGTGTATGAGTCTGAATGTTAGTTGACCTTGACCGTTTTCATCTCTAGGTGGTTGTTTCCATAGATTTTCCAAGTTTTTTCTGTCTTGTATTAGTCTTTTAATGTTGTTATGTTATTCCAATCTATTCCCCTGTCCGTAGCTGCTTTATTTACTTCTTGTATCCACGTTTTCCTTGGTCGTCTTTTGGGTCTGTGTCCTATAGATTTTGTTTCATAGATTTGTCTTGTTAGTCTATCTGGGTTCATTCTCTGGAGGTGACCGAACCATCTTAGCTGGCTTTTTTGAATTGTGGCATTAACTGCTTTTGTATGTAGGTTTTCTCTAAATGTAGTGTTCGGTCCCTTACGGTTTTGTTTTCTATTTTTCATAAGAATCGCATTGCTGTATGTTTATGTTTTTGTCTGTTTCTCCCTGTGCATTGATTACCGTTCCAAGATACTTGAAATTTCCTACTTGTTCTAAAGTCGCATTGCCTAAGGTAATCTTATGGTTTTTCTTCTGTTTACTGATTATCATCGTCCTTGTTTTATCTTTATTAATTCTCATATTTCTTTACTCCAGTTCCTGGTTAAATGTTTCTAGACTGTATTGTAGATCTGTGTCTGTTTTTGCTAAGATGGCTATGTCATCTGCATAACTTAGTTTACTGATTTTGATGATGTTGATGTTTAGGTATTGTTAAGAAGTTACTAGAAATTATGTAAGCCTAATAAGGACATTTAAGTATTTTGGTTGAATTTATTTAATTTGGTTTTATCCGTGCATCCACACGCCGTTATCACGCACTGGCGCTTGGGCGACAGCTGCGATGCAGCGACCGTCACTAGAATGTTACCTTTAATTTATTTCTTTACTAAAATGTTGTATTCAATTTATTTATTTAAGTTATGAATGTAAGAATAATTAATTTTCTGAAGTCAAGAGACCGTAATTATCGAGAATTTAGTATTTGTTAAGTTGTAAATAAAGTGTTGGTTATTTTGAGGCCAATTATATCTCGTTTCCGAAGAGTTGGTAAAATACATTTTACCACACCCGCTATAAAAATTACATGTTTAACCGTTTTGTTTAATTATGAATTACGCCGTTAATTTCATTCATGAATGTGGAAGGGGAAAAGCAAGCCATAAACTGCTCCCACTACGTCCGCTTGTCTTCCCCACTGCGTTGATTTGTAGCATGGAGGGAGCCTCCTCGGGTATATAAGCAAATGCCCGAGCACCGAAAGACAGTTCTGCAGTTCTGCGAGTTCTGAAGTCCGCCGAATCCAGCGAAGGTGAGTAACCTGGTAACCACTAAGGTGCCCTCCTGTACCGTTCCCTTTACCCTTACCTGTTCACCGTTCTGACAATCCTCTTTTACCGTTTCTTTCTCTCCCCTTCCCGGCTCGGGATCTGGCCATCGGCGTAGCTCCCAGAGCGGCTACCCAGTACCGGTGCAGCTCGCTAGAGGCGACCACCGGGCTGGATGGTACAATCCTCTTCTACCGTCTCTCTCTCCCCTTCCCGGCACGGATCCGGCCATCGGCGTAGCTCGCTAGAGGCGACTGCCGCGGTCTTATCCCAGAGCGGTTACTCAGTACCGGTGCAGCTCGCTAGAGGCGACCACCGGGCTGGATAGTACTATCCTCTTCTACCGTCTCTCTCTCTCCCCTTCCCGGTTCGGGATCTGGCCATCGGTATAGCTCCCAGAGCGGCTACCCAGTACCGGTACAGCTCGCTAGAGGCGACCACCGGGCTGGATGGTACAATCCTCTTCTACCGTCTCTCTCTCCCCTTCCCGGCACGGATCCGGCCATCGGCGTAGCTCGCTAGAGGCGACCACCGCGGTCTTATCCCAGAGCGGCTACCCAGTACCGGTGCAGCTCGCTTGGATAGTACAATCCTCTTTTACCTTCTCTCTCTCTCTCTCTCTCTCTCTCTCTCTCTCTCTTTCCCTTTTACGGTTCGGAATCCGGCCATCGGCGTAGCTCGCTAGAGAGACCCGACCGACCATCCCCTTTGCGCTTGCACTAACCCCTCCACGCTTGCTGCACGGCTTAGGTAGATTTAGAGAAAGTTTGGCTTTACACCCGCTGGCTTGTAGATCCATGTAGTACAACCGCATGTATTAATATAGATATCGTTTGAACTTTTGGTTGTTTTATTCCTGAAAACGCTATAGCAGTGTGATTAAGCCGATCTACCCCTGGAGTGCCGTATCTCCATCGTAGCTACCTGGCGAGCCCTCGTTTGACCGTCTCAAGGACGAGGTGGGGGGAGTAAACCCTCTTATCAAATCTGGCGCCTGAGACCGACCAGAAGAGCGTCGCATAGGCGAGACGTCTCTTACGACCACCGTCCCACAAACGACAAAAGAAAAAGCGTCACAGTATCCTACGTTATACTGTTTAGCTCTCAATTTTGCTTTTTTAGTGGCTGTATCTAGTATTATACTAAATAACAGTGGGCTTAAATGCGTCCTTATCTCAGTTCGGAGTTTGTAACGAAGGATTCAAAGGTTTAATTCTTTGTTCTTGTAATGTTCGTTTTGTATAGACTTTTAAGACAGTTAATCAAGCTTTTATTTATTTTACTGTTTTGTAAATCTTTTCAGACGTCTGTTCTTCTTATTTTGTCGAAGACTTTATCACAGAAAAAAAGTTGCAGTTAAGAGTTCTCCAATTGGAGTAATACCTACTACAATCAGTAGTAAATATAGTGACAGCAACAGGCTGCGGTATATTTTACCAAGCAATTGTAGTAACTGGTAGAATGTAAAATATACTACAAATTGTTGTTAAAACTTTAACTACATTTTCTAGTAAATATTACATACCTCTACCATGTTTAAGTTACTACAGATGTGCAGTTACTCTAACAGCAAATTTTTATTACCATTACCCTGCGTTGTAGTAAAAATTGCACATGTACTACAGTAGAATATACTTTCTTTAGAAGTGTTAATTTTACAGTTCTGGTGGTAAATATAATTGGTTTAAAAGTTAATTTTACACTAAATTCGATGTAGATATGACGTTTAATTACTGTTGGATATACATACGGCATTGTAAAACTTACCTCAATACTATGTAATTACTACTACAAATTGGTAGTAAATTTTACTTAACTGGAGTGTTTTTTATAGAATTTAGAATGCTATTTTAACAAGTAGACATTAATTTGAAATTTACTAAACGACAGTAATCTAGTTCAGAATTTATTAATATAATAATTTTACATGCAGCTTTTACTTATACAATGAAAATAATATAATCCTTATTTGACAAAAAATAAAGCACCAAACATTACAAAAACGGAATTTTAGAATTGAGTTGGTTCATGAAATTTAATATATTAATTTTGACACATTTTTAGAAAATATGTTATATCAATAAGGTTCTGCGAAAATATGAAGTTTATAGAATCAATACAATGAAAGATATTTAATAAAGGTGAGATTATTCTTACTATATTATGACGTCACCGCGAACGATGCAAGGACGACTAACGAGCTCTCCTATAAGCGCGAGCGAGTGCGAGTATATGTCCCATGACGTCATTCTGAATTCTTTTTAATTTATCTAACTTGAACGAGGCATTCAAAAAATCTAATATTTTGAATTTTGACTATTTATAACATATACTTTCAGATTGTAAAATAAAAAAAAAATGCGAATCAACCCTATTTAACATAACAGTCAAAGAGTTACAGTTACAAAAAGTGTAGTTATTTTATCCTGTAAAAAATACTTTCAAGCAACTCTGGTAATAATATTTCTCTTCTTTAAGCTTTATTAGCCTACGTTTGGTATGCAATTTTAAAAATGTGGTATTTCATGTTCAAATAATTACACACATTTTTAATTTTATGAAGGTGCAGTATAATCCCTTCCCGCATTTTTCCACTTTAGTGTAGATATCGCCAAAAGTACTGACAAGAACAAGAGTGTCACTGATTCAATGTTGCCTAAAATGAAACATGATTGATAGAAAAATAATAGTTATTACAATATTTAATATTACCCTCAGAAATTAATTTCTTGTTGCTTTGCAGAAATACCTTTATTAGACGACCTTTATTTTCTTAAACCAAATAAATAATTTTCGGTCCAGTCAGTATCCAACTGAAAACAATTATTCATAACGCGAATATTATGTATTTCTCGATCAATTGCGTTATCTGCAAGATAAAAAAAACAATAATAACTATGTTATATAGGTCATTATTTAAATTCAAAATATCTAATAAAATATATAGGTGCTGTTGCAGAAACACATTTTTAGTTTTTAATGAAGTAAATAATTACAAATAATATGCGTAAGAGGATAGAATAAACACTTACCGTTAAAGGGCGCAATTAAATGAGGCATCTCCCAGTCTTTTAGAATATTTTCTACGTATTCATCCATAATTATTTAACACTTCTTAAGCCCATCATTATGCACTTGTGGCTTTAACGAGTAGAACTCACAAATTTTGTCGAACCTTGAAACGCATATGGAATGTTCCGATACTCACCCTTAAATAATGCCGTTATATAGCGGTACTTTTAGGAAGGACCCGCAGATTGTAGAACCTGTACGTGTAAGGTAAAAATAATCAATACAAATGCAAATGAAGTGTAAAGGAAATGACATATATATAAAATAAAAAGTTATATATTGTATATAAAATTATTTTTGTCAAATAGAAATAATAATATAATAATAATAATAATAATAATAATAATAATAATAAAAATAACAATATTCATTGTATAGCAATAAGTAATTTCTGTTATTCATTGAAAATCTTGTTTGTTGTTTTGTTGTAGTGCTTTTATTGCAACAAATTCGCAAATTGTTACAGTAATCCGTGTGTTCAGTAAATTGTTCTGAACTAGAGTCGGCAATATTTATCTATTTATAGTAATGTTCTTACAGAAGTAAGTAACACTTAAATGCATATTTCCCGAAAATACTATGAAAAAACAATTTGCATTTGTACTTATTGTTGACACTCAATAAATAAACAAATAACAGTTACATCCTGAGTTGAGGATAGCAAGAGAGAGAAATTTTCTAAATCATGTTTTAATTACTGTAGTATCTACTCTTAAATCTTTGTTTTACTTTAATTTATTAAAATGGTTGCGCTCTAGCCGTAAAATATTTCTGAAATTGAAAATAAATAATTTCAAATTTAATATTTAGAGACTTTTAAATATCAGTTGAAAGTTAAAATGTTCTACTTTGTCAGTAGAGGAACAGTTAATTACGTAAAGCCTTGAAAAAAATGCAAAAACTAAAAATCTTACCATGAGTCTGAAATGTGTTAAAAGTAAATTGCAAAAGGCAAATAAGGCAGGAATAGGGAATTGAGCAAAGCTATTAAATTTATTGTTGCATATAATAAAGTAGCACAGAGTATATAAGTAAATGTTATTTGATAGCAAATTTGGGTATATTCCCATTCATTTGTTAAAGAAGTTCAGAAAAGAAAAATCAAAGATGGTCTGTTAATATGTACATACTTGTGCACGGTTGTGTGAAATTAACGTTGCTTATGCCAAACACCTCAAACTTCACGTTAACAAATAACTTAATCTTCGGTTTCCTTCTTAATTTTCTAAAGACTACTTTTAGAAAGGACCTTAAGGAAGAATGTCCGGTAAATCACTATTTAAAGATACATGAATGAATCATGTTTACCGTTTCTATTAGCAGCTACAAATAGTTTGTGTTACAAAAAAAGTCATATAGCGTCGACTTTCATAAATTCCGTACGGACTGGCGATTTTTAATAAAGGTCTTAGCATCTCCACGCCTATGACAGTCATTCACAACATGTTCGTAAAATTCCAAGTATATTCTATCTCAAAATTCAACATTCTGTTTTTATTTACAAAGTTTCTAACAAAGTAATATCATCCATTTCCTCATACTTTACCTAACTGGTTGTCAGTTCCATCACTAATCAAGCATATATTTTAAAAATTTAAATACTGGAAAAAGATGCTTGCACCTTATGAATCTTCAAGCGTATTATCCGTTTTCACTTTTTACTTAGTCCAACAGTGAGAAAAATTACTTTTTTGAATACTTCATTCAAAAATTTGTTTCTAATTAAGAAACGGTAGCTAGTCATCTAGGACAATTAAAACTGTTTTGCAGCATCAAAATTATACAAGAAATGTATAATAATATCAATAAATATGTAGTTCTTGAGTAATTTTCTGCTTGAAGTTTATGGACTATGCTACTAAATATGTAATGAAGGTAATTGTCCATATTTAAGCTTGGAAATATTAAAATGTTTTCATTGAGCCCTCACTTTTTTCCCATGCCCTTAAAATGTCTGATTTATGCATAACAATAAAATAAAAGTGTAAAGTTACTGCTGTTTATTTATGTTTCACTTTTCCCAGCCTTACTTATTTCAAGTGCACTGAAATAAAGATTTAAAAAATAATTAACTATCTAAAACAATTAACTGATGCTGGTGTTAGACTAACTGATGCTACAGTAAAATTAACTAATGTTGGTGTAAAGCACATAGTACTATTTTGCCCGGTAAACTCAACAAGATTGTAAAAGTGAGAATTACAGCAATGTAGTAGAATTTACTAAAAAGTCTTTTCCACAATAAAACATTAAAATTAACTATTGCTGTAGTAGAGAACGGGTTAAACATAGTGTAGTATTTACTGCAATTGAGATGTTTCCAACGATAGCATTTTTACTACAACGATTTTGTAACTTTAACCACAGCTTTTTTTTCTGTGTACTATTAACACTTACTGCGTTTTCTGTTATTTGGAGTAAGCTAAACACTTCATTTTTTTGTTCTTCCTTTTCTAAATCCACTGTGGGTGTTCTTTGTTGTCGGGTCCAAACTGTCTCTTAATCTTTGTTCTATCATTCTTGCACCCTAAGTGATCCTCTTTCTTAAACATTAGGGTTATGATGGTGGTTTGTCAGCTTATCAGAGCTCTTTTCTGTTCCGCTACTAAATTAATTATCTTAAGGAGTTGCCCACATCCTTTCTCCCCCGCATATTTATCATTTCAATAGTTATTTCGTCGCTTCCTGCGGCTTTTCCCATTTTTATTTTATGTACAGCTTTGTATAAATCCTTTTCTGTGAAGTTTATATTTGCATCGATATGTATTCTTTCATCGCTCATGTTTTCGTCTTGTTCCTCATCTTCTAGTAGTTCGTAAAAGTATTCTTTCTATCTTCTTATAATTTTATTTTTATTTTTTAGTGTTTTTTCTTTTTTATCGTTAATGTTGTTTAGGTAGCAGTTCTTTTTACTTCGGAATTGTTTCTGCATTCCAAACAACAGCTTTTGGTTTTCTGTGTATGTCTGTGCTATCTTTTGTCCGAATTCTTTCCATACTTTTTTCTCGTTTTGCCGCGTCTTTTATGTTATCTGTTCACCATGTTGTTTTCTTAATGGTTTTGTTTGACATTGGTGTCTTTCCACAGCTAATGGTTGCGGATTCTTTTAACTTGTCTTTGGAATTTTCCGATTCTTGCTCTATTTAATTATTTTCTTTTTTACATGGGATCTCTAGATTATTTTTTAAAATGTTTTGGTATTTTTCTCTCGCTTTCTCTTCTTTCTGTCTGTGGGACCTTATCGTTTCTTTCCTAATTATTCTTCTTGTGTTGATTTCGTGCTTGTCGCTTACTATTTTCTATATTAACAAGTGATGGTCACTTCCGATTTCCGCACCTCTTTTAACTTTTGTGTTTTTGATATGCCATAAGTTTTTGCTGTTCAGGTAATAATCTATTATTGATTTTTTCGTTTTTGGTAGGGGCTATTCTTGTGAATTTGTGGTTGTCTTTGTGTTGAAATTTGTATTTGCTATTATTAGGTCATTTTCAATGCAAAATTCAATTATTTTTGTACTGTTTTCTGCTTCTACTCCGTATTTTCTCATTCATCTTTCTTGGCTGACTTTTCTATTCAGGTCACCCATGATTATTACATTATCCCCCCCTTTTTTTTGTCTATTCTAGTCTTTATCAGTATGCTCGCACTTACACTGGAATTATATATTCGACCACTTCAAATACTTCACGTAGACCGCACTGTTCGTTTTTATGCACTAATCATTAACTAAAATTTGTTTTTTTAATTTTTTTATAACGCTTCATATACGATTACTTCGATACGTCACGCTCAAGAATTTGATTTAGAGACACTGCCGTTCTCGACACGACCGTCCGCTTTGCCGTTCGAAATTTAACTCCTCAAATGATAAATTGAAATTTCCAGATGACAACTGGATTTACGAAATTTACAGAATCCCTGAAGGGTCAATGAAAAATTCTCCTTAACTGGAAATTTCTAGATGACAACTTGAAAATTGCAATTACCAGTTAAAAAACAGTTTTTATTGGCTCTTCGGGGCTTTGGTAGATATGTACAAGTGGCCATTGCAAATTTCCAAATGATGACTGGAAATCTCTACTTGTCATATGAAAATTCCAGTTGTTGTCTGGAAATTCTTCGTCCTTATCTGACAGCTTCAGGCTATTATCAGTTGCTAATTTCCAGTTGTCATCTGGAGATTTCCAGATGCAGAAGAATTTACATTGGCCCTTCGATGCTTTTATAGGTAATTTCCAGTTGTCATCTGAAAACGTCTAGTTGTCTTCTGGAAACTTTCACTTATTATTTGGACACTTCCTACTAGAGAATACTGGAGATTTCCATTTGTCGTTTCCACCTATCTAAGAAAGCTTCGAAAAGTCAATGTACAATTTTTTTTTAACTGGAAATCTGGATAGGATAGGTGGAAATGACAATTGAGAATTTCTATTTCTTCTAGTAGAAGGTTCCCAAATGGTAACTAGAAAACAACTGACATTTCCACGTGACAAGTAGAAATTTCTAGTTATTATTTGGAAAATCGCAGTTGCCTGTTGGAAATTTCTACTTGTCATCTGGATTCCAGTTAAAAAGAATTTTCCACTGGCTCTTCAGGGCTCTCGTAGACTTGCTCGTGGAAAATGTGGCGTAATTTTCTTAAAAGTGGGGAAAATGCATGAAAATCTAATTAAATTTTTATTTTCCTCTCATTCAATAGAAGACACAATTTTACTGCCGAAAACGTAGAAAAATATTTTGTGTAGTTTTTATAAGATGTAATTATTTACTAATTAATTTAATTCTTTTGTTAGCAATATCAAGTATAAAAGTTATACAGATTATGTATAAATCATTTGTATGATGCATAATTCTCAAAAATAGAAAATTATTAAGCTTAAGTTTGCATACTTTATCGGGAATATAGCATAATTTGTCTGCATATTTGACGATCTCTAGTGCATTTAAATCTGGCTTTTAGTTAAAACTCAGATTTTGGAGTTTTATTCAACACAAACTATTAAAATAACTCCATCTCTAAAGAATTGTTTTCTGGAAAAGGAAAACTTTGTTTAACAACTCTTTGTATCTTGACATCAAAAGATTAATTATATCAGATAACCTTTTGGTTTTTTAAGTACGTTGTCTTCTAAAAAAAAAACGTGAAGATGCTAAACACCTTGGACAGATTTGACTGCAGACAAAGAAATCTTACTCGAGTTGTATTACAATCAGAATGGGAACAGATTAGTTTTTCAAGCTTTTCGCCTACAAAGTACGAACATCGTAGTTACACGTACTTCTCTTTTCTAGTTTTGACCCACTTGAAGAGTGCTCGGTAAAAAACTGTAGAATAACTTACAAAGACGATGATTTGGAAATTGCTGATTTGGTACTCTTCCAAACTTTTTTTATGACGAGAGTGAATCAACTCCCACGATCAAAGAGAAATTCTACTCAAATTTGGACTTTTGTAAATGAAGAGAGTCCTTTACATTCTTTTCTCTCCTTTTCACGTTATAAGCAATGTCCACGTTTTGATGGCTTTTTCAACTGGTCAATGACTTACAGGTAAATATACTTTAGGGTCTATTTCTTATTTGTTGCTTACTTCATTGGACAGTGCAATGCCTTCTACAACTGCTTCTTTTGCATCTTTCCATTTGGTCAAATGACACTTTTATTTTAATTCTAGAATGGACTCTGACATACCAATGCCCTATGGTCGAACGATATCTTTAACAAAAGAAGATAAAAATAAAAAATTCAATTTTGAAGAATGGAACAAAAGTAAAAGGCAAGATGTTTTACTAGTAAATGTGAATACTTTCTGCCAACCAATCGTTGGCTATACGTAAAAAAGCTGCAAAAATATGTAACAGTAGACAGATATGGAGAGTGTGGCCGATACAAGTAAATTCTGGCTCAAACCTTTTAAAGTTAACAGAAAATTTAAAATCAATCACTTTTGTAGATGTCCAGGTTATTTTACGAGAGACTGCCCGGAAGCGTCACGGTATAAATTTTACCTAGCATTTGAGAATTCCAACTGCGATGAATACATAACAGAAAAACTATGGTGGCATTCGTTTGAGAAAAGATCTATTCCAATCATAATGGGAACAACACCAGAAATTCTAAATCAAATATTACCTCCACACTCCTACATTCACGTGAACGATTATGTAAATCCCAAGGACCTAGCTGATTATATTATCCATTTAAATAGCACGCCGAGCGAACTTGAGAAGTATTTTGAATGGAGGAATCATTTCAAGACTATCTATGAACATGGAATGTTTCAATCGAAATCTGCACATTATTGTAGAGTTTGTGAAGCACTCAATTACAATAGTAAGAAGAAGAAAGTTTACGATAATTTAAACAAATATTGGTCTAGAAATCAATGTCAGAAAGGCTGGAGCACAATGTTCGGAGTAAATCTACTTCTTAAATAAGAGTGCTTATATTTTTATCTTTATTTTATTTTTACTAAAATTTTTAAAGCAACTTCTTAATATTCATGTTGTAATTTTTTAATATTTTAGTTATGTGCACAACACCAGTGTTGTGTGTTTTTATTTTATTTTTATTATTGTGATTGTTATAGATCAGTAGTTTTTAATAAGTTTGTTAGTTTAATCTAATAAACTTTTTTATTGAACTATTTACATCAGGAGCTTTAATGTGAAGTAGCATTACATAAAATGTTAGCAGCATTCAAAGAAAATCTATCTAATAGAAAACACGGCAAATTATACATTTTAGAAACATTTCAACTTGATATTTCAAAAGAAAAATGACCTGACAGATTAGAAATTGACCTTGATCATTGTCATTATCATTATAAAAAACTGAACACACCTCTCCTCTCTCAAGTCTTAGTTATTTTACAGTGTGTTACAAAATAGTGTCGAAAACTGATTTGTTTAGAATTTCTTGATTTTTAGATATCTCAAGAACATGTTGAGATATTGAAACGAAATTTTCACCTGCTCGTCATGCAAGTCAAAAGAAAAAAATTCAGGATAATAATCTTTTTTAGGTAACTGAAAGACAGCAGCAGATTTTTATTTCTTTTAAAAACCACAAAAGAAATAAACTGGGAATTTATACTAGGTGTCTCGCTCTAATACAGGGAATTAACCAGTCATCTTCAAAAAGATTTAATTAATGAATAAATAAAATTAAAGAACCAATTGATGATAACGATCTTTGCTTAGCAAAAGACGTCACGCAGATTGATTCTCAAATATCCGAAAGACTGGTGAATAGAGGCTTTCATTTAGTGAATCTTCTTCAACGTATGTAAAGGCAGTAGAAAACAAAATTCTGAGCATTATTACTTAAGACAGTATAGATATGAAGATCGGAAAACTCCTGAAATTGGAGCTAATTTATTCAACTCATTACCTTTAAAAGATTGATTGAACACTGCTGGCCTTATTTTTTATTTTAAAAGAAAAAAGTTAATACAGTAGAAGAATCTAAAAACTGTAACCAATAAATGGAAATACTAAAAGAAAGTTTTCACCGTTTATAGATCAGAATTTGAACAAGTGTGAATTAGCAGATAGGCTGGTGCTCCCTAAAGACAGCGCCGTTCTTCTTCATCCTACAATGCCAAACACATTGTCGCAGAAAACTTCTGCTATTTTTGCTACTATCATTGTGCAAAATAAAATACCTTACCGTTCAGGAGATATAGATAAAGAAATCTCAAAATAATGTTTTTTGATTATGCTACCACCCACAGACTCTAAATGATTTTGCATTACGCCACCGGCGCTTTTGAGATTAACCTAACCTAACTTAACCTAACCTAGCTTTTTTCCGAAGGTTAGAGGAAATCCTCATGGATACCTCGGCGCCCGTACACCGTGGTATACCCGACTGTACCTAAACGATATCTCACTACCCTACGGACTAAAACTCCCCCCGTGCCAGGTGCATGGATGACCAGGAAGACCCGCGGGTATTGCTTCTGGGCATCTTAGACATATTGGTGTGAACGGGCTTTTTTCATTCCCGTCGTGGATTACTCTTATATCACTTGTCTTTCCTTCGGTTATTCGAGTCCATTTCGTATACCTCCTTTCGTTCCCTTGCCATGAACTCGATTGGTACCAGTTCCGCTGGATGTGATTCTATATGCTCCAGTTATTTTATGGTAAGCTTCCTTTGTAACTTCTGCGGGTTGCTGCAGTACTTTACTATTTTTAGTTCATCTACTCATGCCGGTACAGCGTATAGCATAATGGTATAAGCCACTGATGCTAGCATCCGTCTTGCGCTAGTTCTCGGCCCTTCTGCGCTAGGCAATAATCTACATAGCACGCATGTTAACATGAATCTTAAGTTTTTGTTCATCGGTACGCTTAAGTATTTGTCTTTGTTTTTGATCTCTATGATTTTATTACATATTTTTATGTTGGTGTAACCACTCTTCTGCCACTAAAGAGAATCGCCTCCATCTTTTCGGGAGCGATTTCGAGTTTATTCAGCTCTATCCATTTGTTTATCGCTTCCAGGGCTATATTTGTTTTCTTTTTTTTGTGGTCACCTTTACTGCTAGATCATCCGCAAATGCGTACAGTGTCACGCCTTCCAAAAATGGGATTCTTAGTACGCCATCGTATGGGATGTTCCATAAAAGGGGTCCTCGTGGAACTCTACTATTAATTTTTATGGCCTCTTTTTTACCTTCGCAGTCTTCAAGAACTATGTATCGATCTTGCAAATAACTTTTTATAATGTTTGTTAGGTATTGCGAGAATTCTCACCATTCAACAATCTTCTTCCAGCTAGTGGAGCTAAAGTACACAAAACTTCCTTATGTGCCCGGTTCCTGTCTTGACTATAGCGACTATATTTAGCACCTCTCGAACAGCGCCCACCGTTGATCTGCCTTTCTCAACCCATACTGCCTATTTGAGAAATCTTTTTGCTCCAACTCTTTTTCTAATTTGGATTTTATAATGTGCTCGTGTAGCTTCCCCAGCATATTTTCGTCGTTTTTCTTCATTTTGGGTATTAGTATGAGTTTGGCCCTTTTCCACTCTAGGGAGAAAGAATCCCTTTCGATGAGTTTATTTAGCACATCTCTTATGAGTTCCGGTTCTTTCTTAGCAATGAGTTTAACTACTTCTTCGGGTATTTGGTCAGACCCTGAAGCCTTCTTATTTTTTTATTTTATTGCCCATTTTTTAGATTCTTCTGATATCATTGTTTCGACTTCCGTGTTTTCTTGTCTATTCCGTTCAACGCCTTCATATTTGGGTGAACAAGTTGTTACACTCTTTTTTTACCTCAGCCAGTAGGATTTTATTCTTATGTTTGATCTTTAAATGTTTAGTTGCCATTATATATTTCACGCCCCAAACGATCGATTTAACAGCACATGCGTTGCCAGTGCTGTTCTTATATCCTATCGGTCTTGTTTCGTTCTGGCTCCGGTCAATTCGCGCTTCTTGGTGATGCATGGTGTAGTGGCTTCTGCAATTTGTTTATTCCACCAGTAGATGGATCTTCGTTTGTTCGGGTTAGTTTTTTTGTAGTGTCTTCACATGTATTTTGTATGTAGGTAATTAGTTCTCTATGATTGGGCGGCCTATCGCTACCCCTTTGTTTTTATTGCATAAGCTCTGCCCCTTCCTGGGTTTATCTTGATGTTGATGTATTTGTGTCCACTCGTGCTTTCATCTTCGTTCACAAGCCACTTGTTGATTTTGGTTATCATTGTCATACTGGCAAACGTAACGTCTACTGTTGCTTTCTTCTGCCTACTTCAAAGTCTTTGGGTGGTAGCAGCTCTTAAGAAAAATGTTCGTAACTTTTGGAAGTAGAAGTGGAGGTGAGTTTGGTGTGACTGTCTCGTCAAGCCCGTTCGATTGATACTCCACTTGACTCTTCCGTGAGGTGTGGGTGTATAATACTCTTATAGAGAGCAGTAGCGGCGCTTTAGAGAAATGCTTATAACTTTTGTTTCCGACGGTTGCGCCAGCTGAAAGTGGATTTGTTGTGACCCTCTCGTTAAGCCCGATTGATTGATACTCTACTTGACCCCCATCCGCGAAGTGCGGGTATACGGAACTCCAGCCCTCAATTGTTTTGATTATTTTTATTATGTCTATTATCTCAATTATTTCCATTATGTCAATTATTTCAATTATTTTCATGCTTTCGATTATATCAACTGTCTTGATTATTCCGATTTTCTCGATTCTTTCGATTCTTTCGATTATTTTGATTATCCGATTAATCGCTTAATCGAAATAAACTATTATTCGTATAATTGATTAATCAAAATACTCGATTATTCTTTTGTAGTCGATTATCGATGCTTGAAACTGATTATCTTCCAGCCCTAGTTTCAGCTGCCTTATTTGCTACCCCAGAGCACCTACGGTGGGTTACCTCATTTATACGTTCTTGCGTCTGCCTTGCTTCAGGTAATCCGCTGATACTACAAAAAGTACGTCTGGAAACTACAAACTTCTAAGGTTGCAAATTGTACTTCGGGACTTACAAATATGGGTTTTCATAATGTTCTTAAATGTCTAAAGATTCTTGAGGGCACTAAATAATCGACAGATTACCTTTCCAAAATTATGAATTACGTCATAATCATTCAAAACGTAAACAAATCTTTAGATAATTTATAGCACTACGCTGACTGTACAAAAACAAAAATTATTGAGCGCACAACGAATTTTGGCAGTTAGAGCGGCAGCAGCATATAACACAATATCTACAGAAGCAGTGTTAGGCCTTAGTCAGGTTACGCCAATAGATATATTTTTAAAAACAGAAGTAGAGAAAAATCAAATTTTCAAGAATAGGTCAGAGGGAATTCTAGAAAAATTGGGATTACATGGAAGAGAAATAGAAAGTAGAGTAAATATAGGTGACTTAGGACATCCGGCAGATATAGGTAAATTTCAATTTTTTATTGGAAATTTGGAGAGGGAGGATTTCATACAAATATATACTGACGGATCTAGATTAGAAGATGGTAGAGCAGGCGCGGCATATGTTATATATAACGAAGATAGGGAAATAAAAAACGGGAAATTCAAATTAGGATCGTGGTGTTCAATTTTTCAATGCAAACTGTTAGCTATTAGAGAGGCATTAAAGTACATTAGGGAGAATAATTTCGCATTTAGGGAATGTACTTTAAATAGTGATAGCAGATCAGTTTTAGCGTTACAGGGAATGCGACAACCGACTAATTTACAGTCGGAAACATGGAATATATATAGGGAAGTGTTAGATAACGTTCGAATTAAATTTAGATGGATAAAAGCACATGCAGGAGTGATAGGTAATGAAAGAGCAGATGAGCTAGCTAAGCAATCAGCTGAAGAAGTAGGAATTAAAGAAATATTTAATGTTGCTCCTAGATCATTAGTTAAAAGTAGGATTAGACAAAATTTAAAAGAAATTTGGAATGATAGATGGAAAAAGGCAACTACAGGTAGATTAACACAAAAATTTATTCCAAACATAGAATTAATGAGAAAAATTGTCAGATTAGATAAAGATGTAGTACAGCTGCTAACAGGACATGGGAATTTTAGATCTTATTTAGTTAAAATAGGTAAATTAAACGAGGACGAAATAGGATGCACATGTGGAGAGGGAGAAGATACCTCGGAACACGTACTATTTACATGTAGGTTAGAAAGACGAGCTAGAGAAATAGGAAATAGAAACTTAATTAAAATAGGTTATAGGTGGCCATCAAATATAAATGAGATAGACTGTTTAAGTAGTAAACTCGAATGGTGGGAGGAATTAAAACGTTTCGCGAAAAAAGTAGATAAATTGAAAACGCCAACGCAAATTTAAAATTTCTATAGGCACATAAATTGGCAATCGAGAAGCTTAAATTTCCTTTTTTGCTTTATTCCAATTTTTATTTGTCTTAAAATTAATTTATAGAACTCAAATCTATCCTAGACTGTTTATCTAATCAGCGCGCCAGAGTAATAAGGGAGCCATGGGGCTTCTAAAGATACGGGGCTTTTGGCAAAGGAGCTAAACGCCTCGTCCGGCGCAATTATACGGGCCTTTCGTCATGTAGATACGTCTCGTTGCCGGCTTCTGAGACGTTAGGCTTGGCATCTGGACGAAGCGGCAACCCAGGCCACTCGGGCCAGTTGACGAAAGATAAACAAGAGGGGAGAAAAACTATGATTAACTAAAGACAATAAACGTTGGGATATAGCAAAGGAACTAAGTTTGGTCTTCCTAAAGTCATTTCAATTGAATATCAAATAGGCAAAGAAGCAGTACGGTAGAGTGACCCTCTACGGCTCGGTGAGTCTTCTTTTATTAATTACGTAACGATAGGGTCAGAAGGGAAAGGGGTTGGCGGGTTTATTTTTGACAAGCGGTTCAGGAACCTCTTTGAGATGAACCAATTTCATTGAGCACGTTTTCTTTATAGCATGATTATTATATAGCATAGTAGAGAATGTAATATCGACGAATTACCGTATGATGGAACGTTCTCTACGATGTCATGCGTTATCCTGATCGGATATCGTACAACTTCTAAATTTACTTGTACAAAAAGTCAGTGCTGTATTGGAGGGTACACGAAGGTATACCTCGCATAACTCTAATAATAAAAGTCAAAAAGCGTAAATGCTAATGCAAGAAGTACGCAGGTATACAAACGCATACTTGAGGTCTATTCCATGAAAGAATTATTTGGAAAAAGAAATTTGAGGAAAAGAGAGTGAACAACACGTAACAATCAACGTTGCCAGACCTAGCTATAAATCTTCAATTTTTACCCAAAAAGAAGGACATGGACGTTAAAATGCGCACGTGTTGACTTCTTTCTTCTGTTCAACTGTTCAACTTTTTATAGAGCAATGAGAATCGGGAATGGATCTGCGTTGTCTCTTAAAAGTAGTTGTAAATTACGAAGATAGTTTCTGTTCTCTTTCTGTGCTTCCGCTTCTTTTTCTTCTATCATGATCATCATTATCATCATAAAAAAACCTGTCATTTTCAAAACGGAAGATTTTTACACGCAGTGACATTTGCATGACAAGTTTACGCATGAAGTAAAAAAGATAAATCAAAAAGTTTTCTTGAAAAGAAAAACAGAATACCAAATGCGATAATTATCGCGTAAATTTTGTTCTCAGGTGATCATATAAATATTTATGGTAACAAAAGGTTAGGAAAACTTTCTAGTGGGTAACTCTGTAACTGGGAGGGTGTTCTAACAAATGAAATAATCATTAGAAATTGTGAGCTTTTGGCAAAACGAAATTACTCGAAACAAAATTTGTCCAACACAACTTGAATTTAACAGCAAAATTTATTTCAAAAATTTAAGTCTGCACTTTTCTTTTTAGTTTTGACCCGTTTGAAAAGTGTTCAGTAAGAAATTGTATAATATCTTACAGTGATGATGATTTTCCAATTGCTGATTTGGTTCTGTTTGAAATTTACTTTATAAAGAAAGTTGATGAACTTCCAATGCCAAAGAGAAATCCTCATCAAATTTGGACTTTTGTTACGGACGAAAGTCCTTTAAATACCTTTGCATATTATTATGGGGAAGAAGCCCGGTTTCCAAATATTGATGGAATATTCAACTGGTCAATGACTTACAGGTAAATATAGTTTTAAGCCCTATTTATCTTAAATGATGTTTTCAACTCTTAATTTTAATTTCAGAATGGATTCTGACATTCCATTGCCTTACGGACGAACAATACCTTTAAGAAAAGAAGAAAAAACTAAAAAATTCAATTTTGAAAAATGGCACAGAAGCAAGAGGCAAGATGTCTTACTAGTAAATGTGAATTCTCATTGTTCTGCAAAAAACAATCGTAATATGTATATGATGAGATTGCACAAATACATTACAGTAGCTAAATATGGAGCTTGCGGGCGAGATTTGTAAATTGTATCCCATTTTTTTTGCATTATTAGCGAGCTTTAGAAATAATTGTTTTAGATGTCCAGGTTATGTTACAAGAGACTGTCCGCTAGTATCTCGGTATAAATTTTACCTAGCGTTTGAGAATTCCAACTGTAATGAGTACATTACGGAAAAATTATGGTGGAATTCGTTTGAAAAAAAAGCTATTCCCATTATAATGGGAACAAAACCAGAAATTTTAAATCAAATCTTACCTCCACACTCCTATATTCACGTAAACGATTATGAAAATCCCAAGGACCTAGCTGATTATATTATCTACTTGAATAACACGCCCAGCGAACTTGAGAAGTATCTTGAGTGGAGAAATCATTTCAAGACTGTCAACGAACATGGATATTTTCAATCAGAATCTGCACATTATTGTAGAGTTTGTGAAGCACTTAATTATAACAGTAAAGATAAAAAGCTTTACGATAGTGTAAAGAAATTTTGGTTTAAGAATAAATGTCAGAGAGGTTGGAGCACATTCTTCGGGGCAAATATAGTTCTTGATTAAGTTTACATTAGTTTTTTTATTGATTCTTTTTTATAACTATTTTATAGGATTCATTGCAGGGCTTCCACAAGCTGTGACCCATAAAAATAGTGAAAAAAGTGAGTGCAGCCCAAAAAGCCCGAGAGATCAAAACACCCCGATTGATCCGAAGGGTCGAGAAGTCCGAAAGGCCCGACAAACCCGATCTGTCCGGCAAGCCTAAAAGGTCCGATAGTTTGAGAGGTCCGACAGATCCAAAAAATCAAAACGGCTCCATAGGCGGCTTCCTATTGATCCGAAGTAAACTGGGTCGAGATCTTTTTTGTACTGACTCAGACGGGTTATTTTTATACTTAACCGCACCGAAGGATTGTCGTACTGACTTCGACAGGCATTATTTTCGCACCCACCCGGACAAGTACTATTTTCATATTGAACCGAAGAGAATCTTTGTACTGCACCCCAGATCGAGAACTTTTTCTTACTGATCAAAACGAGAGTTATTTCTTTGCGAACTAGAACAGGCGTTAGTTTTATCCTGAACAAAGCGAAAGAGTTTTGTACTTTACCGTAGAAGCCTGCACGGGCCAGGTTTCTTGGTCAGGCCTTTGTGCGGTTCGGCCGAGAACTCGGGTTTAGGTCGGGCCAGGACTCAGTTTGAAAATCTATCGAGCTTTCTAGGCCTATGTCGGCATCAACGCGCCTGTTGAGTCGTTCGGTCTTATCGGGCTTCTCCAGCCTGTCGAGCCTCCCGGTCCTATCGGGTTCAAGTTTTTCGGGTTTTACCGGGTCTTTTATTTTCAAGTTATGTATATTTATGGCATCATGTATTAATAATATAAAAATAATCATAGAGTTAAATAAAAACCATGACATTCACAGCGCAGCAATACAATTTCAAGAAGACAGTGAAATTGCATTGGTTTGTACCACGTGGTCCACTCCATTAAAACGTAGTTTTCTGGCCACCTGTTAAAACACAACACCAATACGACGAAATTATAAAGGCACATAATTTATCCTGGACAAAAATTAAGCCCCTTTTTCTTAAAGTACATTGTTTCTGAGATATAGGATGTCAAAATTTCATTTCAAATTTCTTGTTTTCTTCAATATTTTAAAAACAAAATATCAGGTTAAAATGTTTTACATGCTTGTTACTCTAGGATGTCTACTACTTTACGTAGTTTTCCGTTTGGTATCTCTTTTCAGAGACGTAGAATTGGGGGTGAGCTAACTCTCTACGCTAAAAAAGATTGCTACGCCACTGAAGAATCAGCATCCGATTTGGAACAAAAAGTTACTCTTGGGTTTTTTCCACAGAATAGTCGTTCTCTAGTAAAATCAAATCTTTCAGAACCTCTTGAGTTTAACGGCTTATGGTAAGGTCATACGTTATCTCGAAAACAGGATGCAATTAGAATTTACATTGCATTCCTTGACAGAAATTAAGCCTAATTTTCCAAATAATCCTGATTGCTAAAGTACACCGTTTCTGAGATGCAGGGAGTAAAACTTTTTTGTTTTTGATTCAAGTTTTACACCCTGAATCTTGGAAATGGTGCACTTTAGCAAAAAACGTTACACGGAAAAGTAAAAACAATCGCATTCTGTTTTTGAGATGACGTATGACCTTTATTCCATCACGATTACTACTTGAAATTAGCTCCATCTTCACTAATTGTTAAATATAAGCCAAACTGTTATGATTTCTAAGAAGTTACCATGCTGACCGGGATTTTCCTCCAGAGACATGCAGGTCTTAATCCTAGATCTTCCTCAACTTGTTACTTAATTTGAATTAAAGAAAGCTAACTTTATTATATACTTTTAAACAAATAATAAATTAATTTTTAAAAGCAAACTTATCCATAAAAAGTAAAATGTGTTGCCTATTTTGAATCATTCAGGGGTCAATATGTGCTAAGACATTCTTCGAGCAGATACAAACATCAAGCCGCACAACTTTGCAAATTATTATGAAATCATTGTCAAAAGAAACATGGTAATGCACATTTTACCAATGTTGTCAAAAATATTTAGGAAGAATTTCTACGAATCGATCACCCTGCAAAGTTATGCTGCTTTGAAAATTTTTCTCAAAATGTAGAAAAGACTGTTGCCTTTCAAAATTGTAGTCAAACAGATCCCAGAGTTTGTATGTGGCTCTTTTTATCTTTTAGATAGAATAGCTATGGAGGTTGACTACCGATATAAAGAATGTGAAATGGTAATATTTATTAATTCATTTTTAAATAAAAACAAAACAAAGTCTGTGTTTTACAATTTATTTTTATAAACATTTCTAGTTAATTTGCACATAAAATCTTTAATACAACAATTTCAACATTACTAATATAATAATAATAATAAAAGATGTAAATAATTTAAGAATAATTGGAACTAACAATACTGCTTTAAAAGACCTAAAACTTACATTAGCCTACAACTGTCGTATGCAAACTCAAACAAAATGTTCACACTATCGAATGTTTTAAGTACAATTATAAAAATATAAAGCTAATGTGTTAATCGATTGCTACTTGTATATTCATTGAAGTTACAGTATAAAATTAAATGATTGTTGATTACACAGTAACAAAACATACAGGAATTCTTGTAAGTATTGTTGTTTATCACACATTACTTAAACTAACTAAATAACCCTTTGTGGTCAATACTCCTCTACACTTTATGTGAACAAGAAATCGTAATGCCCACTTTAACTTCAATTGTATTCCAAATACGCTCTCGATGGAACTTTCTGGTAAGATTTCTGAAACGAAAAATTACTGTATTAGTTTACTGTAATTTAAAATTACAATTAAATATTTACCATTAGGATCACTGTGTGTCAATAATTGAACTTCGTTGTCCTTACAGAACGCTTGTAATGTTGGTGGCACAACACAACAAGTAGCTAGATTTATTTGTATGATGCTCGGCTTCACATCAGCCCAATCATATATACTCCGAAATGCATTTTCTTCAATATCCGATAATCCAATTTGAAATATCTTTTTATCCCTTGCATAACTTTCTAGAGTCTTCCATATGTTTTTAATCTTTCCAATAATATCGTTTTGACCTTCGTTTTGTTTTTCATGATATGCTATTATTACGTTGTGCACGGAATTTATGTTTAAAGATGTGAAAGCTATAACAATTAAATGGGAGAATGTATTAGTTTTTTTATATTTAAAAGTGACACAAAAGTGTTTAACTACCTTTTTCTAGCGCTTCAATTAAATATTGTTCATTATCGCTCCCAATGAATACTTTTAAGCCAATCTTTAAGTCTCCAATTTCATGTTCAGCCATCTTATTTGATAGATCATCGTGTCGCCTGGTGATAACAAGCGGTTGCTCGACATGAGATTGTAAATTTCCTCCATTTTGAAAATCCTTAATTGTTATGTTTAAAGCTTCAACCAACTGCAATTAAACTTTTTTTTTAGTATACAGTATCTATTAAGACTTATTATAAGTAATAATAAATAGTATTGTGGTTTATTAATACTAATTTATCAAAATGACAGCAACAACAATTAAGGTTAGTTTACTGTCAATATTTTTTATTGCCAACTTAAGCAGTTGATGCATTTCTGTTCCTAACCTTTTCAAGCATAGTAAAATGGGCAAATGAGCAAATTTAAAATTAATTGGTAATATTTATAGTACTTCAAATATGTAGACGATAAAATTAAAAGTTAAAAACTAATTTAATAATTAGAGATAAAATGAAAAAAAAATAAAAATAGGGAGATATGCATAAAATATCTAAAGAATCAAGTGACCGCAAATGTTATTCTTCTGTCACATTTAAATGTCAGTATTCTACAAACAAGGTTATGTCACCATTTTCCTTTTTCAGGAATTTCTTGTCAATTCTTTTTGTTTAGTATTTTATTTTCAAATTTCTCTATTTAGATTGCAAATTGTAAATTTCTAGTTACAAATCTAGTGTTAAAATTGCTATTAACCTTGAACCCACCTAAACGAATCATTAATTTGAATTTGAATATCCTTTTTTCTCATCGAGTCAAGATCAAATTTGCGCTAATGATTCCATAATCATTCTATTTAGAGTTTAGTAATGTAATTTTTATTTTTCATGAAATACACTGTTGTATTCAGATTCAATCAAAATGTATAGTTTACAAAACATTTTATTATCAATTATCAACAAGCAAAATATCGAGATACTAAAGGTATTTTTATATCTTTAAGGAACTTGATATTATCATACATTACGACTTATCTTACGATTGTATTTCAATTAAAATTGTTGAGTATCTTTAATAAACATATCAAAATTAATTTGTCCTTGAGTGCCTTGATGATATAGATTTGACGGATAATTGTCAAGGTAGAGTAAAGATGCTCTTGAAAGCAGAATCGAAATGAAATGGTATGTCAATAGTGTGTGTCGTATTTCTTCACTGCCCTGACAATGGAGTTAGACATTTATGTTTACATTCTTTTTAATATTAAGGTTATTTGCACGATTTTCATTAAAAGTTTAAAGCAGACTTGTGTTTTTACATTTCCAGTTAAAAAGTCTGTACTACAGTACATTTTGCTATGACATACATAACTATAAATTGATATTTTCAATAAGTTATTAAATGAAATTTTTAGGTTAAGTATCTGTCATTTAAAAGGTTAATGACAGATACTCAACTTAAAAATTAGGATTATGTTAAAATATTCTCAATTATCTTATTCTTAATTATCACCAAAACTTTATCAGGAATTACAAACATAATATAAATACGAATAAACATTTTCTTTAAAATCTCCCATTAATAAATTTTATTTTAATGCCACTGACAAATGTTAACCTAAAAATAGCAACCGTCAAATAATATGTAAAACTCACAAACATAAAAATTAATGAATGAGAAGTAACAGCCATACGGCTAAACATGGATATCTAGATTTCAAATTTAGGTTTTAAAGCATGCAACTTCGAAGGCTGCTAACTCTGCAACTAAGACGAATCGACCATAAGCTGCATTTGAAAGAATACTTGTCTATCAGCTTGCCAGTGTTATTTTATTTATACCCTATATTCATATTCAGAAAAAGATATTTACGTTTTTTTAACACTTCTTTGATATAAACTTACTCGATTCTCAGATAAATTCTAGTATTATACGCAAGAAAAAGTAATTTACAATTTGACATTTTTCATTATTCAGAATTAAAAAAGTCAACATGTGTTTATCTATGTCCTGATTTTAAGCCAAAATGGTCACCTTGCCTTAAGATATATTTTTCTTAATTGTGTCTCGCTTTTGCAAAATTCAAAAATGACAACCCTAGCACTGCACTGGTGTAACTTTGTGGTTGTAAAATGAGAACATAACCTATAAAAATCCATAACGTCATGAAAGGGCTAATAATTACAACTAAGCGCAAATGCACGTAAACGATAGCTATAATTTATCATTCACATATCCTCAATAAACCAACGATCCACTGATAACTGAGTAACTTTTATTAAAGCAAACCACAACACAAACGCACTTAAGAGTTTCTATTTAGAGGTTATGCTGCCGTTTTGGACTCTCAAAGGTAGTTTTATTGAGACAAAAAGTTCCATTTAACATAATTTGTTATTTTTTAAACAGAACAGACTTTCTAAATGCTTCTTTTAACATTTTCCACCTTTTACTGATTTGACACTACCATCTGCAAGAAAAACGACATAAACAGAACCTAAAATTCAACAAAGATCAACGAAATATAATAATGACAAACGGGGACAAGCCGAAATTTCCAAGCCCGGCTCGTCTGGAGACAAGTTGAAAAGACCTGACAAAGCCGTATGACCCAATAGGGCTGACTGAGAAGTCCAAAAGTCCAATAGACCCGAGAAGCCCAGTAGGGCAGTAATGAGAGTTTTAATACCACCTCCACCACTTTTCTAGGTCATGATCTTCCAATGATCTGTAAGCATCTTAACCTTCAAATGACTTTCAAGCATCTTAACTTTCAAGTGGTTGTACTTAACCAAAGATCGAAGAGCCGAGAAGTCCAAAAGGCCTGAGAGGTCCAAACGGTCCGACAGGACCGAGATCAAAACGGTCCGATTAACCTGAAGGGCCGAAAAAGTCCCGAAGGCCTGGAGGCCCGAACGCTTCAACGGGCCTGAGAGATCAAAACGGCCCGATAGACTCGTAGGGCCGAGCGTTCGACAGGCCTGACTAGACCGAACGGCTCGAGAGGCCCGAAAGGTCCGTGAGATCAAAAAGGCCCGATTTACCGAGCGTAGAGCCGAAAATTTTTTAAACTGAGGCCCGGCCCGACTAAACAACCACGTTCGTGCAGGACTGTACCTCCTCGATTAAAACTTTCTAATTAGTTACATATTTTATCAATAATACAAATATGCAATATGTAAAGCCCTGTAAAAGTATTCAATTTTGTCTTTTTTGCAAAGATAATTCTATTTTAGTGGGTTATAAAAGTAGCCAAAATCCGTATCCTACCATTTATAAACAGTGGGAGATGGTTTTCCATTTATCTGCGTATTCCTGTATTAACTTATTTGATAAGTATGCATCGTCGTTATCTGTCGAAATATCAATATTCTACAGGGTCCGACAGAAAAACCTCCCACATTTTGCTCCACCACTGTGCGCGAATCAACGAAGACAGGGTAGTGTGCGCTATTAGTAGTGGGCGCCTGCCATTTTAGTGAGCGTGTGGAAGCCCTGTAATATGACTTTTTAACTAAATAAAAAATTAAACGAAACGAAAAATGTATAAAACTATACGCCGTTCACGATGTTTATGGGTCGTAATAGGCCAGGTTTTAATTTTATTAGGTTAGAAGTGTTCTTTTTTTTTAGTGATGTTGCACGATTAAAAATTTTGCATAAACGTTTAGTATCGATTAGTTTTGTTTTGTTAAAAAGAAATCAAGTTTTCCTTATATTTGCAGTTACAAAAAAAAGACAATAGCGTGAGATCAAACTGCCATAAAATCATAACCTTAAAGTACATTAAGCGTCAATAAGATTCTACAAGCCGAGTTAATAGATAAACAGCCCGGTTTACAATACTCAAACTGCCATTCTGCCACAGCCATATATGACCCATAAACATCGTGAACGCCGTATACTTATAATTTTAAATAACATAACCTTTAAATGATTCATCCATCTCAAGAATAAAAAGTAAAATTTCCTAATAAGAATCGGTGCATAAACCAACTGTCAACTTGACAGTTGCTTGCTAAAGTTCATTTATTATATGTTGTTCAGTGGCGTAGCAAGACCGGCATTAAGGCCGGGTTGCACAAAGCTTTGTTAAATGCTTGATCGATTGATCAATCACTTGATCAAATGATTAACCAATCAGAAGTAGTGAAATATTCAAACTTGATCAATCAGATTGGCTAATCAATTGATCAACTTGATCAATGATCAAATTATTTTTGTGCAACCGAGCGTAAGTCCGGTGTTCACTGATATTGTCGTCATTAGAAAACTGCAAAACTGTTGGGATTTTGTATTTTACTATTCCCGATTCTCGCGATGATTGATTTTGATTGTCTTTAGAGGTTGTACCTACTTAGTTTTTCATCAAATAGCAGTCAACAGAATTTTATCTATTAATGCTAATAATAGTTGTAATATATATAATGATATCGGTTACCATATAACTTATCTACTAACGATATTTTTGCTCTTCATTACCCTAAAAACCCTCGTAAATTTCAGAATTAAGATCATTTTTAATTACCGTTATAACAGACGACCTTTGAGCATAAAAAATGCGTTTATCTTAATGAAATACTGTTTTAGTACTCAACGTAAACATTATCGTGGTATTACTTCTATTTTATATTAGGTAAAAGCTGGAAAAAAGTTTACGTTTTTATAATATTGCAAGCGCTTTTTTTTTGAAAAAATAGTGTTCTATTATGATTTATTACAACACATGGGTGAAAATCTAATTTACTTTTTGCAATTTTGTAACGCATATTGTGTGTGCAAATCTTAAAATTTCTATTGGGTTCCTACTGAGGTATTTCAAATGAAAAAACTATTTCATCATACTACGAACAGTCATGCAAATGCGACGTAGTAAATTATTTCGTTAGTGTAATTAAGAAAAATGATGTTTCGTACAAAAAAAAACGGCCACAAAATATAACAACTACTTTTTTTTCAATGCAGAACAGGAAATATGAAACTCACTGTCAACTTGTCAATTCCGGCTTCACACACAAAAAAAATCAATAAATTAATGATGATCCACATGAAAAATGTATGCTTTGCTTAAATTACAATAATGTGATAATTACCTCTTCGGTTGGATTCTGTCCTGGTTTTTTAGTGATGTCATTTAACGATAATATATTTCCAGTATTTATAATTACGTTCTTTGCACTTTCGTTTAACTTGAATGCCATTTTTATTAGTTCTCTATTTTATAAGTACTTCACAGACAAAACCGACAAAGCTTCGTTTTATCAACTCACACCTTTTCAAAGTTGCATAACCTTATAAAAGCGAAGCTTGTCAAAAAGCCTTGAGCCTGAGATACAGTACGAGTCATAGAGTTTTCCAGAATAAATATTTGCAAGTCATCGAACGGATTTTATTTATTTATCAATAAATGACAATAACTTGCTGATGAATATTATTTTAATTTGCTGTATCATTTATCATCTACATTATTAAATTGCAATTTTTATATCGTTTAACGATTATCAACGTTATCAATAAATAATTAGTTCAGAAATAGATTCTTTTGGGACTGTACTTCTGTCAGGCGCGTGCGCATGGATGTTATAAACATGTGCTAATAATGACAGTTGACGTTTTCAAATGTGTTTGAAAATTCTGGAATATTCTTAATTAATTATATCATCATTGATGTTTCTATACAATTTTCAATTTGTCGCTTAGACTCTTTAAGTTTAGGAATTCCATTCAAACGTAAAACGTAAGTACTAGAATTTATTATTAAATTTTGCGTGTTTTCAAATCCCTCTAAAATATTTTTACTTTGTGACATAACGGTTTGCGTCTGTGGTGTTATCGTTATCGTCTTCCGTATTATTTATCATTAATCATTATCACAAAAGTGTTCGTATAAAAATTGTCTAGATCTTATTTTGAAAGATGCCAATTGATTTTCCTGGATTTGCTTATGCTGCTGCAGTTGCAGCAGGAGGAATCTTTGGTTATTATAAAGCAGGTAAGGTACATTTTTTAAGGTTATGTTTACTAATAATAGGTTGTCAATAATATTTTATCATGATTTGTAATATGCAAATTAAAACGTCTTATGTAATGTCTGTTTTAATTATTACATATTATGTAAATAATAATTTTATTCTTATGTAATATTTTAGGTTCCATCCCATCTTTGGGAGCTGGTTTATTATTTGGTAGTGCCCTTGCATATGGAGCTTACCAAGTTAGTCAGGATCCTTCGAATTACACAACGCAATTAGCAACAACATCAATTCTAGCTGGTGTTATGGGATATCGTTTTTATAATTCAGGAAAGGTCATGCCTGCTGGCATAGTTTGCGCCCTCTCTATCGCGATGATTATTAGAATTGCTGTTAGAGCTTCTGGTATTGCCGACAGAAAAATTAGCAATTAGAATCGACACACTTTTCTTTATTTGTTATTATTTATAAATGTTTAAGTTTGTCATGTTAAATAGTTCATAAGTCTTAATAAGTTATGGTTTTGTAACGAATGTAACGCTTCCTCTTCTTTTTATATTTATATCGATTCTGTTATGGTTGTGGTTTGTATTGTTTTTCATTTTTAATCTTGTACCTAATATAGAAAACCTACACGGACAAGTATTATTATTGAAAACAAAAAAAGAGTACCTATTTAATTGTAGTGCATATGGTACGTTTTATGCTTGTATACAATAATGTCTATATTTACCAGTGTTAGAAATAGCAACGAACCTTTCAATGTACTCGATATATAAGTAGTTAAATATTGATATCTTTGTATATAGGCAGTAGACATTTATTGTACCTAGTAGTACCATTTAAACGTTGCCAAATAGATGGAAGAAATAGAGACAAATTCATATTTTTATGACTTGTCAATAAATATATTATTTGAACTCCTGTAACACTGTGTTTTATTTATATTAGAATAATGATCTCTCCTTTTTTTTTAATCATTTTTTTTAAATCAAATTGAGAAATAACTGTATAAAGTGAAAGAGATAGTTTTCAAGTTTCTGATGACACGATAAAGATTAAATAGAAATAAAAATCATAATAGATCCCCTCCAGTGTTTATTTATGTGCCGACTTCAACTTGTTTAACTTTACTGACTGATAAGTGATAAGGACATAAATTAACATAGAAAATGTAATTTGAGTAAAAGACAAAGACTTTATGATGTATCCCGAAAGGGTTTTCTCTAATTTAGTAAACGATTGATATACTAATATAGTTTCAGCTGAAATTGATTTCTTAGCATTTTTTATTCTGTATAAATTGTTTTAGGTTGTTATGGCTACAGATGCTGCATATAAATTTCTACAAGAACACAACCGTCCATTTTCTATTAATGATTTGCTCCAAAATGACAGCTTGAAAACTCACGGTAAAGCAGCTGTACAAAAATCGTTGGACAAATTAGTCGATCAACAGAAGGTAATTGAGAAAACGTATGGCAAGCAAAAAATTTATTGTGTTGCTCAAGAAGATGCGGTTAATTCTACACAAATGGAAGAGAATCTCAGGAAGATCGATCAGGAAATAAAAGAACTAACAGAGAATTTAAAAGGTGTTACAGAAAAACTTCAACAGAATAACAATGAATTAAAGTCTCTTCAGAGTAAGATGACTTTAGAAGAGGCAAGAGCTGAAAAGAGTAAATTGAAAATGGAAATATCAACTTTAAAAACGAAACTAGATAGTTTTCAAAATAATTCAAAACCAATTAGTAATGAAGAAAAAAATAAAATTAATATGGAACATGAGAGGTTCTTAAAAGAATATAAGAAACGTAAACGTATGTGCATGGATATTATTAATGCAATATTAGAAGGGTATCCAAAGACTAAAAAGCATTTATTTGAAGATATTGGGATTGAAACCGATGAAGATGTTGGATTTAAGTTAGAATAAAATTATAAAATTCAAATAATTTTTATATTCTGTAGATATTTTGTATCTTTATTAAGTGTCTTGAAGTTCATAATGGAAACAACAGTACTAGCGATTTTTAATTTTTCTTCTGTGATTTCAATATTTTCATTAGTCTTTATTATCTGCTTACATTATATTGTTCATTTTCTAGAATTAAACTCTTTTGATCTAATTAATGTAAAATAAAACAAAAAGAATTACAACCAATCTTTATTCTACACATGTTTTCTAATACAGGGTGTAATTATTCGATAGGTAAAGCTGTTAAGTCACTCATATTGTTTTTTTAAATAAATACTGGACTAGATTGGCAATATTAGGACACCAAGAATTTACTACTCCTTGAAGTAATATAACTATTCGTTAACTATAATTTTACATCTTTACTGTTCAACTATTTCTCTTTAGTTATTTTTAAGGCGCCTTGGGACGGATTCACTTGGGATAAGTGAAGCCCTTGTCATTGATCTTTGAGGTTTGGGAGTAAGCACTATTAGAACACTAACACTTGTCAGTGTTCACCATCTTCCCATGCTGCTTGATATCTGTCTTCTTCATCCAGGATTCTCGATAACTGTGTTTGGGTAACGGGAATGCCAGAAATATTAGTCTCGAATATTTTGCATAATGACTTATTACAAGCATTCCTCCTTGTACTGGATTTACGTATGAAATTCCATATAAATTTGAGAAGTCCGCATTTAAAAAGAATGCAGATATTATAATTTCAATAACATTCTAGGAACATAAGCATTATAGAATACAAACATTGAAATTGAATTCAGGTGGATGTTCCAAACAGTCTTGAAGTATGTTCTCAAAATGTTGTAATAAGTTCATGAAGCTTGATATCTGCTATTCGTATCAGATCTAATCTGAGATGTTCGTGGTGAGATTGATGAATTTGTGTATACAACAGTCATCTTTGATGACGTTGTTATACTTTACTTAATTCAAGCCCTGAATACTGCGAGGTACAGGAGCAACGCAAAGTCGTCGCCAGGTTGCTTGGTCTCTGGCCCGACTGGATGAGGCCCGGATCTGATGTTCCTGGCCGAGAGTCCATCCTTTACATCGTCCATCCACTTCCTCCTCGGCCTTCTCCTCCTTTTTCCTTCCATCCTCACCAGGAACACCCTCTTCGCTTCCCTGCTCTCATCCATCCTCTCGAGTATCCCCATCTTCTAAGCTGGCCTTTTTCCACCTCGCTTTTCACAGGCTGCACTCGAGCGCATCAGTGTGAATTGTTTGATTTCTAACCCTATCAATCCTTTTCCTTTCTATTTCTTGTAGAAATCTCATTTTCATTGCCTGTATTCAGCTGTGCGCTGTATATTGCCAATTTCACTCTTTTGGATGATATTGTCCTCTTATTTAAGAATTTGAATTTTATGGAATTGAACAGCCTGCTAAGTTCCACGTCGGTCTTCCCATCCTGACTGATATAGTCACCCAAATACTTGAAAGCATCTACTTGTTCTAATTTTTGGCCTCCTAAGGATACATTATGTCGTTCAGCTTGACTCTAGAAGTCACAGTCGTCTTTGTCTTGCTAAGGCTTATCTTTATATTGTATGCCTCCTATTCTTCTTTGCAAATGTTGAGATTGAACTGGAGATCACGAGCCGAAGCTGCCAGTACCGCAACATCGTCCGCAATTGCCAGTTCTGTGACGAAGACCGGTTGTAGCCTGAAATTACCTACCCTAAACCTCTTTACCCAACCTCTGCACCTCTTAATAATGACTTTTATCCATTAGCAGTCCTGACATAGTTACCGCAGTTGCTGTACTGACTGCTGGTAGCTGCTACGTCATCCTCCGATACTCCATATTTTCGCAGCAGTTGCCAGATCTGTTCCCTGGGAACTCGTTAGAAAGCCTTCTCGAGGTCTATGAACGCCAGATGAACCTTCCTGCCGTGTTCTACCAACTTCTCTCCGATTTGCCGCACAATGAATATCAGGTCCTGATGGGTGCTTCTCTCTCCTCGAAATCCGCACTGGAAGTCTACCAGCCTGCTGTTCAGAGTAGTACGCGACCTCGCCTTCAGGACTCTGGCATGTATCTTTTCTGGAACATTGAGCAAGGAGATACCTCTGTAATTCCAACAGTCTCTGTTGTCGCCCTTCTTGAAGAAGGGAATTAGAATAACCCGACCACAGTCGTCCGAAATCCTTTTTTTGCTTGACCCATGTATTTCAGCATTTTTAGGATCACTCCGTCGTGGCTCGAGAAATCACTCCTTGGCGGTTCTCTCTCGAGGCAGACACCGGGTCTACTGCTGAATGAGCTTTCGTCTCCGCGCCGCCGCCATCTGCATCATGTTCTTTCAGGAGGTCCCGGAAGTGCTCCTTCCGTCTCATCATTATGTCCTTGCTTTCAGTCAATACTTGTCCCTCTTTGTTCTTAATTTTTTTTAATAGAATACTATCATTATCTTTTCTCATTGACTTCAAATACTCCGTAAAATAGTTTTTGGTTTCCCGAATGCGACTCCTCCATGAATGTTCTAAATTCTTCCCATGATCTTCGTTTAGCTTCTTCCACTTTGATTTTACTTACTGTCAGCTTTCCTGTGTTCATCGCTTTTATTTTTCAAATACTTTTTCAATGCCTTCTTTTTGCTGGCCACGATTTGTTTAATCTCCTCTGCTCACCGCCTGGTTCTTTTCACCTTTCTTCCAACTCTGCTTCTCCCCAACGCTGTTTCTACTGCTTCCATTATTATGTTCTTGAATGTGCCCCACATCCTTTCCAAGTCGTCTTCAGAGAATTCCCCCTGTTACTCCTCGTACTTTTCTTGTACAATTTTTAGAATTCTTCTCTTGATTCCTCTTCTCTGAGTTTGTGGTTCTTAATTTTTGTATTTGCTGTTTTACTTTCTTTTGTCTTTCTATATATTAACACCATGAAGGTCATCTTCACTAGGTAGTGGTCAGAACCTATTTCTGGTCCCCTCAACACCCTAGTGTTCAAACTTCCCATAAAACAGCTCTTGCTCACGATTAATAATCGATGATTGAGCTCTCCTATCGGCCTGGTTCCTCTTGGGTAATACTCTTATGGGGAAAATAACTATTATTTATTGGCGACACAGAACTCGACTAGCTTATTGCCATTGTTGTTCTTCTTCTGCTCTCCGTAGCCTCCGTGAGCCGCTCGTGTAACATCAGGGACGTTTAGGTCTTCCATTATAAAGACGTTCCCAGTGCTTTCATCTACGAAGAAGTGCAGTTCCTCAAAGAACCGTTCTTTGTTGGCTATCGGGGCGGTGTCATTTGGGGCGTATACGGACATAAATGTGTCAGTATGATCTCTTGGATGTATTATAAACCTAACTCCCGCTCTTGCATTCTCACTTCTGTCCACTCCATAATAAAACAGTAGGAAACCTTTATGTACCTCTACACAGCCCTGCTCTTTCCTTTTCGTTACTGTCACTGCCAGTAGTTCCAAATTAATTTTTATTATCTTCTCTCCCAACTCAGTTCCCTTTCCTGATAATCCTCGAACATTCCAAGTAGTCAAGTGCATAATCCGTTTTCCTCGTCGTTTCGTTAATGCAAAAGATAGTGCGGGTTTTTCTTGTGCTTGTGTTTTTTTGAATCGATTAATCTCAGGTAAGCGGGGGATTGGCCTTCCGTGCCCAAGCATAATGAAGGGATTTCCTCCTTGAGGTAGTCATGCCTGCTCTCTTTCTTTTTCCGTTGTGGGTGTTCTTACTGGGTAATCTCTGGGCTGCGCGCAGTTGTTGAGAGAATTTCCCCCTACTTTCACAACACGGACTTGGGACCGGCTATGGCGGAGTTGACGTCGCTATCAGGAATAATATTTATATGTGCAGGAACGTAACCAACCGCAGCTTGAAAAACGCTTGTAGCGGTATATGCCTTACAACCTTCGCCGAGTTGGAATACGACTGCTGACTGTAGATTTACTTTTTTTTGTGGGGTTAGAGATACAGGAGATGGCAACTTGGGTTGGTTTTTAAACAATGAATATCAATTCATTAATCTTTAGAGCTTGCTAAGTTTCAAAATCAGCTTGAATTGACTTGGCGTTACGCAAAGTTGGAATAGTCTTGTTTGGAGACACCAGTAAGGTGGTTTCAGATGATGGCTTTTTGTAGGTCTGTAGTAGTCCACGTCAATGCTAATACAGGAATCGCGATCCCGTAATTCCATGTAATAAAACCTGATGACACTTTAGGACTAGGTATGGGAATGAGGGTTCGATGTATGATTGAAAAATTTTATATAATTTATATTGTAAGCCTTCCGTTATTAGAAATTTTATGGCAAAAATTAGATTATTGCTTATATATACTTCATCTAAATAATTTCTAAATATTTGTGAATATTTCCCACACAGCATTATCGCTAGCTATAAACTTGCTGTAACCTTGATTTTAACCTGTCAGACTTGCACTAATTTTACAAACTTTGAGCAAACTTATTGCAAGTGGATTACTGCAGGAACGTAAAATTAAACTTGCCGCAAGTTTGTAATATTGTGCCACATTAATTGAAAATATAAATAAAGATGGTAGCGCAGAAACTAAGTACAAGTTTCGCCGACATTGCACGCGCAAAAATGTAATATCAGCTATCACCTCCACCTCACTTTGCCACATTTGTAACCACGTGCTCACAGTGTACGTTACGTTGGTTTTCGCTGTATCCTCGTTCTCTAAATTGTATAATTTTTTGTATATATTTCGTTGTTTTTAATTTATTTTTACGATTTTATTTCTTTATGTGCTTGTATATTAAGGTACGTTCGGTTTTCTGTTTAGGAGCTGGAGCGTTGCGAGTGGAGCGAATGATCACGTGGTACAAAGAATAAACAGAGTTTCTTGGAATAAAAGAACGAAACGTTGCATGATCTGGAGTCGTAGAACGTAAACAAATAAAGTTGTAGACGTAACCTCAACAATAATCTTAATTAATTTAAATTCCAATTAGACTGCTTTGTTACAAAACTAAAGTAGGTATATTTATTTAATTAACACAGTTGTAACAATTGAGAATTGGAGTTATAATAGGTATTTTGTTTTCTGTTTCTTCTGGGCAATGTTGCCATATTAAAGTAAAATTTGTCCACATATTAATTTATACATGTTTTTCTCACATTTGTCTACAAACTTATTACTCAAATGAATTCGGATGTATGGATTTTTTAAAATTATTGTAAAGAAACTAAACAACATTAAAAAAAAAGTGAGGGAGAAATTGTGTTGGATGTTTGCAAATTTGGCAACTCCGCTTGTGCTTCCATAAACTCCTAACGCACAACCTTTTCAGTCGATGCATTATAAGAGTTTGTACCTTTCACTCCGTCCTGTAAAAAACAAACGCTACAATAGCGCACTCTGTTAATTCGATCGCAAAAGACGAACGGCTTTTACAACAAACAAATAAAACAGTAAAAGTTTTCACATCTGATAACGGGACAGAATTCAAAAATAAAGAGGTAGGAGAGTTATTAAAAACCTATGGAATTCGACACCAAACAACCGTGAGCTATTGCCCTGAACAGGCAGGAAAAATAGAGAGAGAAAATCGTACAATCGTTCAATCAGCTCGAAGTATGATAATGTCTGAAAACCTTGACAAAAGGTTGTGGACAGAAGCGGTGAACACAGCCGTCTATGTCCTCAACGGGAGCAGTATTAGCTATACAGCTAATAAAACTCCTTTTGAAACGTGGTATGGTATTAAACCAGATCTTTCTGGACTTGAGATTTTTGGCTCAGATGCTTTTGTACACATACCTAAACAATTAAGAAGAAAATGAGATTCCAAGAGTAAAAAGGGTATTTTTGTAGGTTACGAAGAAGATAGAAAGGGTTACAAAATTTACTATCCAAGCACCAACTGTATAGAAATAGCAAGAAATGTAATATTTAGACCTCATAAGGCAGAATAAAAAGAAACTCCGTGTTCTACAGAACCTAAACACGTAGTATACCTTTATGATGAAAATTTATTTTCTGACAGTGATTCTGACGTTGACACTCAAGATCCACATGAGGGAGGAAATCAAGTTATTAATGAACCGGAAATCCAAGAAGAAAAGAAACTACAAGAAGAGCTCGACCAGAACAGGGAAATCGGCCAGATAGAACTACCAGTTTTAAATGAAAGAAGAGTTCTGAGGGAACGATCTACTATAAAACCACCCATTAAGCTCTCAGACTATCAACTCAATTTTGCCCAAGAACAAAAGTTCAATAAAGGTGATATGCTTTGCTTTAAGGAAGCAGTTGAAGGAAGAGAAAAAGAAGCGTGGATAAAAGCAATCAATGAAGAAGAACAATCTCTTGAGAAAATGAAATTTTTGAATTTGTTAAAAAAGATCTTGTTAAAAATAAGCTGTTGTCAAGCAGATGGATCTTTAAAATAAAGGAAAATGGTGACCACAAAGCCAGACTCGTACGAGGATGTGAACAGAAAGAAGAAGATTACGACGAAACGTTCAGTCCAGTAGTCTCTGTGAGTACTCTTAGACTTTTAATAGCTTATGCTGCATCCAAGAAAATGATGATGAAACAGTTTGACAGTAAAACAGCTTTTTTATATGGGAATTTAGAAGAATATCTTTATATTTCCATACCAGAAGGATACGAGGAAAAACTTGGATATGTCTGTAAACTAAAAAAATCTTTGTATGGGCTCAAACAGGCACCATTCCAGTGGAATAAAAGACTAGTTGATTTCTTAAAGAAAAATGGGTTAAATCAATTGATAACAGATAAATCAGTGTTCAAAAATTTAACAAGAGACCTATTTTTAGCTATATGGGTCGATGATGGATTGGTCATTTCTGATTCTGAAGATAAAGCTAATGATCTTTTAAATAAACTGCAATCAGCATTTGAAATCAAGAAAATGGACAAACCAAAAAATTTTGTAGGATTTCAGATATTAAAGGACAAGGACTCTGTTATTTTACATCAAACAAATTACACTACTAAAATTTTAAAGCAGTACAACATGGAATTCTGCAAACCTGTCAAAACACCTTCAGTAATAGAAAATGGAAAAGAAGAGATCAAAACAAGAGAGGTTAGATTCCCAGTAAGAGAAGCAGTTGGCAGCCTCTTGTACCTGGCTAACAGATCTAGACCTGATATTGCTTATGCAGTCAATATTGTCTCGCGCAATATGAGCAAACCCACAGAGCGGGATGTTCAGAAACTAAAAAGAATATTCAGATATCTGCAAGGCACTAAAAGTATGGGAATAAGGTATTATGCCAACCATTACTCTCTCACCATTGAAGCGTACAGTGATGCAGATTATGCAAACGATCCAGAAACCCGAAGGAGCACATCTGGCTACCTGACGATGTTTGGAGGTGGACCTGTTTCATGGGCAACACAACGCCAACCATTAGTGTCACTGAGTACTGCTGAAAGTGAGTTCATTGCAGCAAGTGAGTGTGTGAAGAAAGTGTAATTTTTGAAAGCTTTGTTCAAAGAATTAACAAATAAAATTGTTCTACTGAATTTGAATGTTGATAACCAAAGTGCGATTAAATTGCTCAAAAATAATAGCAGTTTCAAAAGGTCAAAACATATAGATACGAGATTTAAGTTTGTAACTGAAAATTTAAATGAAAAGAATATTAATGTAAAATATTGTCCTTCTGAAATGCAAATAGCAGATATTTTTACTAAACCTAATCCGAGTCATTTTGAAGCAAATGTAAATAAAATTATGAGCATTGTAGAATTGTAATTTTAATGTTTGTTTTTTTGATGATTTTGAAACTTCTGTTGAATCGCATAATACTTCTTTGATTTATGTATAATGTATAATTCCTTTTTGATTTTTTTGTAAAACGTTTACAATATTGTGTTTATTGTTTACTCAAATGAATAATAATAAATTTAGGGGAGTGTTGAGAAAATTTATAATTATCTAGTGGGTAACAGTATGTAAATAATTAATTTGACATAATATAAAACTGTGTCGTGTGTGTTATTTTGTGCTCGATTAAAAGCATATTAAAACTAAATATATTTTATTTTACTTTATTCTACTTTGGTCTAATCATCTTAATAATTAATTCTAACAGAGTATGCAATACATGAGTATACCGACATGATTCTATTTCTTGGACAATGTAATGGAAATTACAATGAAGCTGCCAGACTTTATGCAGAACGTTTTCCAAATAGACGCCATCCAAGTCATAACGTTATTCGAAATGCACACCAAAGGCTTAGAGAATCTGGAAAAATTATGCCAATTCATAATTTAAATAGAGGTAGGCCGCAGGCAGTCGCAAATCTCGATTTAGAAGAAGACCTTCTAAATATTGCAGAAAACGATCCCAGCACCAGCGTTCATGCTATTTTTCGAGTTGTGCCTGCTTCAAAAACAATTATCTACAAAATCCTAAAAGAAGATGGCCTTCATCCCTATCACAAGACTCGAGTTCAGCATTTGATGGAAGCAGATTTTGAAAAACGCGTGACCTTTTGCAAATGGCTCCTAGACCAACACAGAAGAAACCCTGCTTTTGTAAGTAACGTGCTGTGGACGGATGAGGCTACCTTTACAAGAAATGGTATTTTTAATGTTCATAACGAACACATCTGGGCACATGAAAATCCTCACGTCTTTCAGGAAAGCAATTTTCAAGCTTGCTTTTCGGTGAACGTATGGGCGGGGATAGTAGGAAATAAAATGGTTGGTTCTTTTATACTACCTAACAGATTAACTGCTGAAAACTACCTAATTTTTTTAAATAACGATTTTTATAATCTGCTGGATGATGTTTCGTTGTTAGTCCGTCTGGATATGTGGGTGCAGCAAGATGGTGCACCATCTCATTATGCTGCTAGAGTTCGACAGGTTTAACGAGAACTATCTGCAAAAGGAGATTGGTCGTGGAAGTCCCGTAGCTTGGCCCCCAAGAAGCCCGGACTTGACGCCCTTAGACTTCTTCTTGTGGGGATATTTAAAAAATTTAGTGTATTTAACCCCTGTTGAAAATGAAGAACAATTAATAAATCGCATAAAAGAAGCAGCAACAACTGTTAATGAACAAATGCTCCAGGGTGTTCAACATGCTGTGATTACACAAGCAATAAAATGTCATGAAGCTGCTGGAAGACAGTTTGAACATTTAGTTTAAAGCACGTGCCATTGTTTAAGTTAAAATACATTTTATTGTTACAAAACGTACAGATACCACTGATATTTAGATTTCAACTACAAATTAATAATTAGTTTTTAAAAATGTAGTTCTTTTTTCATAAATGTGATTTTTTACATGAGTTTACTTTAGATTGCTTTAGATTTATACTATTTCAATAGCTAGCCTGATTTAATTTGTTTATTGCGATCAGATGTTTGATTCGTCGCCACCTTTAGATGTAAAGGTTAAACCGCTTTCTGGTACTAAGCAGCGTTGCCAAGCTTAAGTTTCTTTTTTTGGCTTGTGTGAAGAAACTAACTGCGTTAGAGAGTTCGCGTTTGAAGTTTACTCATCACAATTGATTAAGGAAGGCGGCTACCTGAAGCTTTTAATGAAATTTAGGGACACCTTGTATATGAAATCAACTCAGAATTTTTTCCTGATTACAGATATGTAATCGATATTATGATATCTCGAAACTCAGGATCGAGAATGGCGATTTTGCAACATGGTGATGTTATACAGGGTGTTCATTTTAAAACGATTCTCTCTTAATATCTGGTAAACAAATAGAGATATCGAAAAAAGAAAAAACACGTTAATTTATTTACGGAGGAGGACATTAAAATACATAATTAACTCAATAATAGAGGGCGCCGTGCTCGTTCTTGCACACATAACCTCAAAATCTTAAATGGCTCTCTACCACTTATGATACGTCGTTGTAAAGAGAATAACAAGCACAATCTTTTGGTGAAAAATTAATATCGGCCTACTAGATCAAATATTACAGCACAAAATGTCTCGTTTTAGTGATTTCGAGAAATTCCAAGCAAATTGGGAAATAATGACATTTTCTCCATATCCCCGTAACCGTTGACTGTAGCACAAAAATGTATAGGACCATTTCTGTTTGAATGTAGATTAATATGGTATACCAAAAACGTTTGGCTAGACCTCATAGTTCTGGAGATATTTGTGAAAAACTGTTGAAAAAGACCATTCCACCCTCTGTCCACCCCCCTCCACTCCAAACCCGACACTGTATGAGATGTAACTTTTTATCATTTGCTAAGAGGAGGGTATAGAACAATTTGGCGCTGGGTAAAACTTTTATTTTTGGATGTTTGGGTTTTACCTTAATTTTACTATACTATAAAGGAAGTACCTAACCTAGCGACTCACATTAGCAGATCAATTCACACTATTCGACTTCAAATAGGTGTTGTGACAGTTATTCTTTACTTAGAACTATCACTAAGAAAATAAATTGGTCATCACGATTTAAAGTTACTATACAAAACGTCCCACAATAATAACAAAGGTAAGTCAATTTTTTACGTAGATTATCGCATCTCGATTGTTTTAATATGTACTTTAGATGAAAAACAAGTGCAAATTTACATGTTCTGACATTGCATAAGATAAATTGAACTATGGTGAGTGTCTACGTTTAGGTGTTGTTTTCAAAAATTACTTATTTCGTGTTGTTTTTTCACTTCTGTTTTTACCTTCTATTGCCAGTTTAATTTACAATAATCAATTAGAAATTCCTACGTTCATGTGTTTTGCATCTGAGATAATAATAAGAGGTTGCTGTTGTTATTTCCTTTCTAACGATTATCGCAAATGTGGGAGTGTCATTTAAGATTATGAGGTTATCTGTGCGAGAGCTAACACAACGATCTCTATGAATAAGTTAATTCTGTATTCTAATGTCCTTCTCCATATATAGATTGAGGTGCTTTTTCTTATCTCGATAACTTTATTTGTTTAGGGGATATTAAAGGTGCATCGTTTTAAAATGAACACACTGTATATGATATCGACTTAGTTTTTAACGCTGAATACGACTATGAAATTTAAATTTTTGGATTTTAAATAGTTCTCTAGATATTCGATTTTTATACTTCGAGTAGTTCTCAAGATTTTCGATTTTTTAAATTTCCGTTTCTACTTCCATTCCACTCAGATTCTGCCGCTTATCAGGCACGCTATCCCCCTCCCCTCCCTAGTCTCCTCCCGGGGATTGTGCGGCGGTTTGTTTGGCGTTTTTCAATCTGTTCAGCTGACCACAACTTATTCTCATCTTCTGCGAGTTCCTGACACTTCTAGACTTGGTGCGACATAGTCCAATAACTAAATTTAGTATGACTAAAAGGAAGGCAGTGGCATAAATAGTGGACACAAAAGCCCGCAGTGCGGGGTGGCGAAGGATTTGGGGGGGGCCCTGTCGTTTACAGATATGAAATAAAAATAGCCATATAATTAGAAAAGTCTGGATAACCAAAATCTTTACTGCCCGGTTCATTTTACTTTTCACTATTATGTTGTCAGGCAGTCGATTTATTGCAATTTTCCGGAAGTTATATCTCTGTCGTACAGTTCGTCGGTATTTTAGTATTTATTGCACACTGCCGATATCTTAGAAAAAACCCTCATTTTTGTAAATGTGCAATAATATCCGTTTCACATCTGTCCAACTTTTACTTTTCTTCTACCTTTAAAATACAAATTGCTTCATGGTGTTAATTGTAGTATATAAATAGTCAATAGTCAAAGTGTATATATTAAATTTGGTTATATACTTCTAAATTTTATTTAAAAAAGAATAAGTTAGATGTAAAGAAAGTTATTAAGAATTTTGTCAACAGGAAAGCTAGACAAGTGTCTATATAACAATGTATTTAGTAAATACATTAAGTCTTTTAACACATGACTGTTCTATGTACCTAGTTTCTAATAAGATTACCTTGTAAATAAATAAACAAATAAAAAACCAAAGCCGAATTTGTGATTTGTCTGTTGCATAAGTACCTACTACCACATATTTAAAAATGTGTTGTTTGTTTTTAAATATTATGTACACTTCTATTCAAAAGTAAAGCGTACAACTGCTGTAAATGATTTGGGCAATATTTCGTTAATGTAAACTCGACCTTTATAGTTTATTACTAGGTAACATTGAACTTAAAAAAATTATTATAGATATAAATGTTACAGATTGGGTTTAATTGTTGTATTAATATTTTCTTGGGTTACTGTAAAAACCATTTGAACAGAAATCTAATGAATAAAAACAAAAAAATTCGAATTTATTTTTAACATATGAATAGAGCCCGTGTAATTTCTAAATAGCATATACGTCATTCTGCGCAATGAACGCAGTTACGACCAGGGCAAGTCTATTTTTCAGTATAGGGGGTGTTCAGGCATATGCAAGCGCCAATTCAAAATTGACACTGCGAAATAGATGTGATATTTGAGATTTTCTAAATTGAATTTTTATGCTTTATATTTTAACCAAAACGCATTATTTGATGAAGACTATTATTGTAAATTCAGTTTTTAAAATGCTTGCTGTAATTATGAGCTTTTAGTCACTTTGGTTTATGAAAGCTTGATAATAAATTGACGGGGTATGCCCTATTCCTAACTAACAGTAAATATTTTATTAAGATTGTAAATTGACATTTGCATCTTTTGAGTTTGATAGCTTTTTTTTGGTTTTAAACAAGAATTTCCTAAATTATTGAAAAGTATTAAATTAATTCAAGTTTTTCAAATAGTTTGTTCATTGTTAATTTGCATCAAATGTTCCATAAAAAATATAATGCAATCCTTACCAGATTGTCCGTTTGAATGTTTTGTTTACATGTAGTGTTGTACTTTTTGCACGCACGAACATACACAAATGAAGGTTTTATTAGATCACACAGCTCTTTACAAATGATATTCCAAATCGGATGTAATTTGGAAATGCACTTTTTCGTTGAGGGGTCGATAATCTCATCTTTATACTTATCAATAACACTCCACAAAACTTTTTCTTCAATTTTGGATTTTCGACCAACTTTCATTGTTGCGAAACAAGAATAAGAAACTCAAACAATATACTAACTTTTGCTATTCGTGGTAAAAAAATCACGAAATACTCATAAGTAATAAAAATCTCGAAATAAGCGTTGTCAATTAAACCATAAGATAGACTGGATTCAACACGTTGTTAAACAAAACTACTAGGTTTTGAACTAAAACGCACTCTGTTAAAGATGAAGATGAATGATGAATGAGGCGGATATTGGTGGCAACATAATACCGAATTACAAAAATAGTCATTTTAAGAACTTTTTTAGAAATATCCTTTCCCAAGGAAAGAAGCCCGGGTGGTAATTTTATGGGGGCAATAAAACCCTGTAACAAAATCTAACTTATTTTAAGCTTCATAGGAGTGCAGATTTTAGAGCATCAAACGGACACATTGATTTAATACATGAACAAATAAGAGAAAATATAAATTTTTTTCTTTGCTATTCAAGATATAATGTTCATGTTGAAAATCAATTAACACTTTATTAAATGACTGTAATAAAATTAATTTAAAAAAGTTTACTTTCAGGTTATGTACGCAAATAATTACGTCAAGCAATATACGCAGCGAAAAGCTGCTCTCTTTGCTCTTGCTTGAGAAGAGGAGTAAGTAGATCATGCTCGACGTGATCCAAGAGCATCTGCTCGCTACAAACGAACAAACATGCAGCTACTAGAAATAACACATCGATCGATTCTGAAACGCATTTGGGGTGGTTGTGCTGGAGTAATCAATTACAGACGCATCCAGCTACTATAAATAACACATCCATCGATTCTGAAACGCATTTGGGGTGGTTGTGCTGGAGTAATAAATTACAGACGCATCCAGCTACTATAAATAACACATCGATCGATTCTGAAACGCATTTGGGGTGGTTGTGCCGGAGTAATAAATTACAGACGCATGCAGCTACTATAAATAACACA